>JBBDGP010004860.1:0-59639 GCA_037952835.1 Lithobates septentrionalis | reverse complement strand
GGCACGTTCCCGAGCCGCAGCAGCTTTGTGTCCATTCACACATGGAGCCGTGGCTCAGCTCCGCCCCCCCCAAGTCTCCTGATTGGTTTACTGGCTGTGATTGAGCCAATGGCTTCTGCTGCTGCCAAAAGCCAGTCAGGAGTGCGAGTCCCAGCAAGGCTCTCATGGACATCGCTCGGTCGAGACGGGGCTCAGGTAAGTATTAGGAGGGGCTGATTTGGGGGTGGGGGGGGGCTGGAAGGTTTTTTGTTTTACCTTAGATTGCACCGTCTCCTGTTGAGTGCCCCCCACAGCAAGCAGCTTGCTATGGGGGGCACCGGAGCTGCAGCGCCGTGTGTCCATTTAGACATGGAGCTGCCGTTCGGTCCCGCCCCCCCCCTCTCTCATGTATGGCTAACTGACTTTGATTGACAGCCGCGGGAGCCAATGGCACCACTGCTGTGTCTCAGCCAATCAAGAGGGGGAGTCCCGGATGACAGAGTAGGGGGGCTCAGGTAAGTATTAGGAGGGGGGCTGAGGGGGGGAGGGGGAACACAGAAGGTTCTTTATCTTAATGCATAGACGGCACCTTTACAACCCCTTTAAGGTTGCAGTGGGCTCCGAGGTCTTCCAGAAGCTTCTTTCACCGATCCCGGACCCCGGATTGTGCCAAAAAATGGACCCTTATTACAGATTTTTTGTTATAGAAAAAAAAATGGAGCACCTTAAAGTGGAACTACCCCGCAACATCTCCATTCATTGTTTGTTTTTCTGGAGTTCAGCTCGGAGGAGATGTGAGGTCACAGCGATGTGCGTCATGCAGTCAGTCGGTGACACCTGACTGATATTTAGTACAGGGGGGGGAGGGGGGGTCACTGTTCCGGTTCTGCCTGTACACGTCAATCAATTGTAGCAGAACCAAATTCCTCCATATCACCCCGGCGCAGAGCCTCGCCCCCCCTCCCCTCCCCCGCCTTCCCGCATCGCCGTGCACATTATTTACACTTTCTGTTTCTGACACCATGAGCCTCAGGCACTAAACATTCCTGAGAGCCAATCAGAGGGCCTTCCAGTAGCCCGTCTTCCACCAATCAGATCACATCTTTATACTTTGTTTGTGATACTCTGCGTGTAATAACAATCAGTGGGTTTGTTTTTCATTTCACAAAAACCATTGTGCTAGGAGGGGAAATTTGTGCTAGGAGGGGGCATTTGGGGGGGGAGGGGGATGTGTGCTGGGGGGGTTGTTCTAGGAGGGGGGGGATTTGTTCTAGGAGGGGGGATTTAGGGGGGGGTTGTGCTAGGAGGGGGAATTTGTTCTAGGAAGGGGAGTTTGGGGGGGGATTTGTGATAGAAGGTGGGATTTGGGGGGGGGGGGTATTTCTGCTAGCAGGGGGGATTTTGGGGGGGATTTGTGATAGAAGGTGGGATTTGGGGGGGTATTTCTGCTAGCAGGGGGGATTTTGGGGGGGAATTTGTGCCTGGGAGGAGAAACAGGAAGACATTAGTGGATATTAATTCGCTAATGTCACACAAGAGGGTGGGCTCAGCCCTAAGCCCACCCTTTTTTTTTAAGCCAATTGAATCCTCCGGCTCTAATCGCGTAAATCCATAGAAATCCATGGCATGTAGATCAGGGGGCCGGGCGCTTGGATTATTGAGGGCTTCGCCTCTAATGAGCGCCCTCCACTGGTATTTAAGAAGTGCGCTTAAATGCAAACTCCAGGTAAAAATAAAGTGGTTGAAACTGAGAATTTTCTAATATTTTTAATGATTTCTAAGACCTGATAAAATATTCTGGTCGGGTGAATGAGATATTTCTGTCCCTGGGTGACTATACTCACTCCCCCCCCACCCCCTACTGTATCTATGGATACATCTTCATAATCCAAAAAGTTGGGGGATCGACCCCAGAAAACCACAACACGGGAGGGGGGGTCAATCCTTTTGGATTTTTCATTACATGTTTGGGGGGGGGGGGGGATTAGTAGTTTACAGAAGGAAGAAAATAATGTCAAAGTAAAGCTGACCGTACACGGCTGGATCTTTGTTCGGACGTTCGTATAAAATTGGGCAGAGCATTCGATGTCGTCATCGGCTCAAACTCATTGTGGCCGAAGGCTTTTGTTCATCCAGAACCGACACTTGGATGGATTCTCAGATGTACTAAACAGGTTTCTGTTGTTGCTTCTGAAATCTACAAAAGAATAAAGTATAGTTTATTCAAATGTATCTATATAGTGAATGAATATATATATATATATATATATGTATATATATGTGTGTGTGTGTATATATATATGTGTGTGTATATATATATATATATATATATATATATATATATATATATATATATATATATATATATATATATATATATATATATATATATATATATATATATACACAGTATCTGACAAAAGTAAGTACACCCCTCAGTGACATGTGTGTAAATCTTTTCTTCTATCTTTTCATGTGACAACACTGAAGAAATGACACTTGTCTACAATGTAAAGTAGTGAGTGTACAGCTTGTATAACAGTGTAAATTTGCTGTCCCCTCAAAATAACTCAACACACAGCCATTAATGTCTAAACCGCTGGCAACAAAAGTCAGTACACCCCTAAGTGAAAATCTCCAAATTGGGCCCAAAGTGTCAATATTTTGTGTGGCCACCATTATTTTCCAGCACTGCCTTAACCCTCTTGGGCATGGAGGTCACCAGAGCTTCACAGGTTGTCACTGGAGTCCTCTTCCCCTCCCCCATGATGACATCACAGAGCTGGTGGATGTTGGAGACCTTGCGCTCCTCCACCTTCCGTTTGAGGATGTCCCACAGATGATCAATAGGGTTTAGGTCTGGAGACATGCTTGGCCAGTCCATCACCTTTACCCTCAGCTTCTTTAGCAAGGCAGTGGTGGTCTTGGAGGTGTGTTTGGGGTGGTTATCATGTTGGAATACTGCCCTGCGGTCCAGTCTCTGAAGGGAGGGGATCATGCTCTGCTTCAGTAGGTCACAGTACATGTTGGCATTCATGGTTCCCTCAATGATCTGTAGCTCCCCAGTGCTGGCAGCACTCATGTACCCCCAGACCATGACACCCCCACCACCATGCTTGACTGTAGACAAGACACACTTGTCTTTGTCCTCCTCACCTGGTTGCCCCCACACACGCTTGTCACCATCTGAACCAAATACGTTTATCTTGGTCTCATCAGACCACAGGACATGGTTCCAGTAATCCATCTCCTTAGTCTGCTTGTCTTCAGCAAACTGTTTGTGGACTTTCTTGTGCATCATCTTTAGAAGAGGCTTCCTTCTGGGATGACAGCCATGCAGACCAATTTGATGCAGTGTGCGGCGTATGGTCTGAGCACTGACAGGCTGACCCCCCCACCCCTACAACCTCTGCAGCAATGCTGGCAGCACTCATACCTCTATTTCCCAAAGACAACCTCTGGATATGACGCTGATCACGTGACCTCAACTTCTTTGGTGGACCATGGCGAGGCCTGTTCTGCGTGGAACCTGTCCTGGTATACCGCTGTATGGTCTTGGCCACCGTGCTGCAGATCAGTTTCAGGGTCTTGGCAATCTTCTTATAGCCTAGGCCATCTTTATGTAGAGCAACAATTCTTTTTTTTTCAGATCCTCAGAGAGTTCTTTGCCATGAGGTGTCATGTTGTACTTCCAGTGACCAGTATGAGAGAGTGAGAGCGATAACACCAAATTTAACACACCTGCTCCCCATTCACACCTGAGACCTTGTAACACTAACAAGTCACATGACACCGGGGAGGGAAAATGGCTGATTGGGCCCAATTTGGAGATTTTCACTTAGGGGTGTACTGACTTTTGTTGCCAGCGGTTTAGACATTAATGACTGTGTGTTGAGTTATTTTGAGGGGACAGCAAATTTACACTGTTATACAAGCTGTACACTCACTACTTTACATTGTAGACAAGTGTCATTTCTTCTGTGTTGTCACATGAAAAGATAGAAGAAAAGATTTACACAAATATGACTGAGGGGTGTACTTACTTTTGTGAGAAGTGGGGATGACACGTGAGGTTGTAGTAATCTGTGATTAGCGCCTCCTCTGGGGGACAATAAAGAATCTCTTTATATTATAATTTAGTTGTTTTTGTTCTTTGAATTTTGGAAACAAAGAAAACATCAGAAAACAATTACATTCCTCTCGGGGTAATAAAAACAACCAGCAGTTCCCTCCTCCCCTCCCCCACCCAATCTGTTATTTCTATATTTTTTCAAGCCCCTAAAAATCTAGAAAACTATACGGGATCCAGCCATGTCACACGATCGCCCGATCTCACGGATCGCTGATTCCGAGTTCCTCTATTCGCTCTCCGCTGACCAATCCCGTCTCCATACACTCCGGTGATGACATTTCTCAGGGCTGCTGATCCCCTGCAGGCTCTTTGCAGCCACTTCCTGTCTCCAGTGATGACGTTTCTCAGGGCGGGTCTCGTGATGGGGACACCGGTGGATCGTGTCTTTGTCATGTGTGATGGAGTGGTCACCAGCTTGTGGTCTCCATTATGTAACGGGGTGACAACACAGGAGAACAATGGGGAGACCAGGACAGGGTGTTGTCACCATAACAGGAAGTGACCTCCATGGCGGGATAACCGGGGGGAGTCCATTTGTAATGAAAGTTGCAGATATAGAAATGATGTGAAGACGGTGTGTTCCGGGAGGAGGAGATTGTAGATCGGGATCACATCGAGTCTAACACTGTACCATCGATTATGGCTCCTCCCATCTCCGGCCGGCTGTATGAATGGCGGCATTCTGTGCTGAGCGCTATGAGGAGTCCATTCACACACCGCACCCGTCTTCATTCATTCCCCCCCCCCCCCCCCCCCCCCAACCACCTGATCACCGCTGTGTGTGTGTCCCTGCAGTACTGTGTTCCTCCACAAGATGTCCTCAGTCTCCCGGATGGATGGATGTCACTCAATCCATAGGACTGAGGACATACTGTGAGTGCAGGAGGGAGGGGAGGGGTCAGGAGGTTTCCTAGGTGAGAGGGGTCAGGAGGTTTCCCTGGAGGGGGGGGTCAGGAGGTTTTCTTAGGTGGGAGGGGTCAGGAGGTTTCCCTGGAGGGGGGGAGTCAGGAAGTTTTCTTAGGTGGGAGGGGTCAGGAGGTTTCCCTGGAGGGGGGGTCAGGAGGTTTTCTTAAGTGGGAGGGGTAAGGAGGTTTCCCTGGAGGGGGGGTCAGGAGGTTTTCTTAAGTGGGAGGGGTCAGGAGTTTTCCCAGGTGGGAGGGGTCAGGAGGTTTTCCCAGGTGGGAGGGGTCAGGAGGTTTTCCCAGGTGGGAGGGGTCAGGAGGTTTTCCTATGTGGGAGGGGTCAGGAGGTTTTCCTATGTGGGAGGGGTCAGGAGGTTTTCCTGGGTGGGAGGGGTCAGGAGGTTTTTCTAGGTGGGAGGGGTCAGGAGGTTTTCCGGGGCGGGGGGCTTCAGAAGGTTTTCCTGGGTGGGAGAGGTCAGGAGGTTTTCCTGGGGGGGGGGGGGTCAGGAGATTTTCCTAGGTGGGAGGGGTCAGGAGGTTTTCCTAGGTGGGAGGGGTCAGGAGGTTTTCCTAGGTGGGAGGGGTCAGGAGGTTTTCCTGGGGGGGGGTTCAGAACTTTTTCCTGGGGGGGGTTCATAACTTTTTCCTGGGTGGGAGGGGTCAGGAGGTTTTCCGGGGCGGTGGGGGGGGGGGTGTCAGGAGATTTTCCTTGGGGGGAGGGGTCGGGAGATTTTTCTAACAGGTTTATGTAAAGTCTATGTAAAATGTCACTTTGTGGCCATTTTAATGAACCCCTCCCCCTTCCTCCTCCTCCGCAGGCGACCAGTCCGTTCCTGCACATCGGCGCGGTGATCGGGGTCTCCGCCTTGGCCTGGGTCCTCGCCGGATATTTCTGGGAAACGAAGGGAAAAGGTGACAGTGAAATCTTTGTAATAATAATATAATGTAATCTAATAATAAACTATTTGTATCTTCTAACACACAATGTATCCAATCATTGGCTGATGAGGATTTCCTGCCAGGGAAGGAGGATGGAGGGGGGGGGGGATGACGGGGGCCACTCGGAGGTTCCAGGGGCCCCAGTATTATTATTATTAAAATCTGACCTCCGACCTTTCCATCAGTCTTGCACAGTTATTGATTTTGATATTTGCATAACTCCGCCCACTGCTAACATCAGGACTGAGGGCTCCAGTGAGGCGTACTGAGGCAGGAAGCCTTGTCCAGCCCCCTGCTGGGCCCCTCCCACCAGCCATGATCTGCCTGCATTGCATAGAGAAGCGCAGAGACCCGGTGATGACATCACTGTGTATAAAATAAGGTCTGGAATGAAAATAGAAAAGCTTTATTTAATCGTTTCCTCCGTACGATGTCTGAATACTGGAAGGGAATGTGACCCCCGTTATGTGCGGAACGGTTCGCTTCCATTCATTTACATAAATTCCTTTCGTCAAATTCGTTTTCAGAATTTGTTTCATTTATTCAAATTCAAATCAATTCGAATTTGCAAAATTCTAAATAATTAGAGAATTCTATTCGAAATCTATTTTTTTTTTCTATTTGAAAATCAAATTTTGGAAGATAGTTATTCTTTTTATTCTATTCTTTTCTATTTGAATTCAAATTTTATTTTACTCCAATTTCGGAAGATGGTTATATTGTTCTTTCTATTCTATCCTATGCTATTGGTTTTTTTTCTATTTTTTTTTTTCTATTTCATTCTAATTTATTTTATACGACATTAGAATTTTAGAAGATGGATCTATTCTATCTATTGTATTCTATTGTTTTTTTTTCTACTCTATTATTTTATTTTATATTCTATTCGAATTCATTCTGCTCGAATTACAGGAGATGGTTATATGCTTTCTATTTTACTCTATTCTGTTCTTTTTTCATTCTATTCTATTCCTTTTATTTTCTATTTTGTTCTGTTTTACTCTCTTCTTTTCTATTCTATTTGAATTCAAATTGATTCTATTTGAATTTCACAAGATTGTTATATTCTATTGTATTGTATTCTATTTTTTATTCTATTCCTTTTATTTTTTTTATTCTGTTCTTTTATTTTCTATTCTATTTTGTTCTGTTTTTTTTTTCTTTTCTATTATATTCTTTTACTTTCTATTGTATTCCTTTTTTTTCTATTCTATGCTTTTCTATTCTATTTAATTCTCTTCAGAAATTCGACTTCGATTTGAAAACAATTCAAATTTGATTTTTAAAAATGATTTTGAAACCAAATTTTGGTCGAAATTTTGTTTCCTTATTTCGGATTCATTTAAAATGGTTACTATTATCATTTGGAGATTTGGATACATACGAATTTCCCAATAATGACGGATTTGTGGAAATGAACAAGTCTATGTATCTCTTCTATTGGCAGTATTGAAGAGTCTGGTCCTGGTGGTGTACGTCCTCCTGGTCTGTGCGTTGTTTGTGAGCCCCATCTTCACCACATCACCCTGCGTCATAAAGACATCTGAGCTCCACCCCAAACCGAAGATTATAGGACATCGGGGAGCACCAATGGTAAGGAGGAGATTGGGGTGGGGCTTATTCTATAAGGCCTCTGATTGGAGGATTCCAGGTGATGAGCGCAGGCCTTTGATTGGAGGATTCCGGGTGATGAGCTCTTTATATTACAGCTGGCTCCCGAAAATACAATGATGTCCTTCCAGAAGATGGTGGAATCTGGAGGAACCGTGTTTGAGACGGATGTCAGTGTGAGGTAAGACGAGGAGCTCCCCTTCATCTGTATACTGTCTGCAGTCTTTGATCCTCTTCATCTGTCTACTGTCTGCAGTCTTTGATCCTCTTCATCTGTATACTGTCTGCAGTCTTTGATCCTCTTCATCTGTATACTGTCTGCAGTCTTTGATCCTCTTCATCTGTATACTGTCTGCAGTCTTTGATCCTCTTCATCTGTATCCTGTCTGCAGTCTTTGATCCTCTTCATCTGTATCCTGTCTGCAGTCTTTGATCCTCTTCATCTGTATCCTGTCTGCAGTCTTTGATCCTCTTCATCTGTATACTGTCTGCAGTCTTTGATCCTCTTCATCTGTATACTGTCTGCAGTCTTTGATCCTCTTCATCTGTATCCTGTCTGCAGTCTTTGATCCTCTTCATCTGTATACTGTCTGCAGTCTTTGATCCTCTTCATCTGTATACTGTCTGCAGTCTTTGATCCTCTTCATCTGTATCCTGTCTGCAGTCTTTGATCCTCTTCATCTGTATCCTGTCTGCAGTCTTTGATCCTCTTCATCTGTATCCTGTCTGCAGTCTTTGATCCTCTTCATCTGTATCCTGTCTGCAGTCTTTGATCCTCTTCATCTGTATCCTGTCTGCAGTCTTTGATCCTCTTCATCTGTATCCTGTCTGCAGTCTTTGATCCTCTTCATCTGTATACTGTATGCAGTCTTTGATCCTCTTCATCTGTATCCTGTCTGCAGTCTTTGATCCTCTTCATCTGTATACTGTCTGCAGTCTTTGATCCTCTTCATCTGTATACTGTCTGCAGTCTTTTTGATCCTCTTCATCTGTATACTGTCTGCAGTCTTTGATCCTCTTCATCTGTATACTGTCTGCAGTCTTTGATCCTCTTCATCTGTATACTGTCTGCAGTCTTTGATCCTCTTCATCTGTATCCTGTCTGCAGTCTTTGATCCTCTTCATCTGTATCCTGTCTGCAGTCTTTGATCCTCTTCATCTGTATCCTGTCTGCAGTCTTTGATCCTCTTCATCTGTATACTGTATGCAGTCTTTGATCCTCTTCATCTGTATACTGTCTGCAGTCTTTGATCCTCTTCATCTGTATACTGTATGCAGTCTTTGATCCTCTTCATCTGTATCCTGTATGCAGTCTTTGATCCTCTTCATCTGTATCCTGTCTGCAGTCTTTGATCCTCTTCATCTGTATACTGTATGCAGTCTTTGATCCTCTTCATCTGTATACTGTCTGCAGTCTTTGATCCTCTTCATCTGTATACTGTCTGCAGTCTTTTTGATCCTCTTCATCTGTATACTGTCTGCAGTCTTTGATCCTCTTCATCTGTATCCTGTCTGCAGCCTTTGATCTTCTCTTCTCATTCTGTCTCAGCTTGGATGGAATCCCGTTTCTGATGCACGATGCCACCCTGCTGAGGACAACCAACATCAAGAAATGGCCTGAGTTTTCGTTTCGGGACGGTGAAAATTGCACCAACTTCACCTGGAATGATCTCCGGAAGCTGAACGCCGGTGATTGGTTCCTGGAGGTAACATGTCAGGAGCCGAGAAATCTGATGAGTCTCCAATATAAAAAACGGACTTCCCCCAAATACTCATAGAACACTCATAGTACATACATAGTATATGGAATATTCGATGTAGATGAGTTTGTATCTTCATCCCGTCCCGAGGTCTCAGCAGATTGATGTCAATGCATTTTGGGAAAAAGCCTCCCAATGTGTGATCTGTGCGTCTGCCGCCGGCTCTCCTGGAATGGAGATTTCAGAAAACCTCCCTACTGGGGGGCCCCCCTTCCTGTCCTTGGGGGGGCCCCATAGTAGCTGCATGTCCTATTATGGTTATACCACTGGGTGTCGCCCTCAGACAGGAAGTGTGTTACTGGCAGGATCTCCAGGTGCAATTAAAGTTAAAGATCTGCAGCCAGCACAATGAAGGGACTATGTAAGACACAGGATATGAGATTTTTGTTTTTGGGTTTAGATTTCAATGTATAGAATTATTGATGAAGAGAGTCGGTTACAAGTGAGGTAATGGGGATTACAGGTGGGTGATGAGGAGAGATGGTCACAGGTCGGTAATGAGGAGAGCCGGTACCGGTCACAGGTGATGTAATGGGGATTACAGGTGGGTGATGAGGAGAGCCGGTACCGATTACAGGTGAGGTAATGGGGATTACAGGTAGGTGATGAGGAGAGCCGGTACCGGTCACAGGTGGGGTAATGGTGATTACAGGTAGGTGATGAGGAGAGCCGGTACCGATTACAGGTGAGGTAATGGTGATTACAGGTAGGTGATGAGGAGAGCCGGTACCGATTACAGGTGAGGTAATGGAGATTACAGGTGGGTGATGAGGAGAGCCGGTACCGGTCACAGGTGATGTAATGGGGATTACAGGTGGGTGATGAGGAGAGCCGGTACCGGTCACAGGTGGGTGATGAGGAGAGTCAGTACCGGTCACAGGTGAGGTAATGGGGATTACAGGTAGGTGATGAGGAGAGCCGGTACCGATTACAGGTGAGGTAATGGTGATTACAGGTAGGTGATGAGGAGAGCCGGTACCGATTACAGGTGAGGTAATGGGGATTACAGGTGGGTGATGAGAAGAGCCGGTACCGGTCACAGGTGGGTAATGAGGAGAGCCGGTACCGGTCACAGGTGGGTAATGAGGAGAGCCGGTACCGGTCACAGGTGAGGTAATGGTGATTACAGGTAGGTGATGAGGAGAGCCGGTACCGATCACAGGTGAGTTAATGGGGATTACAGGTAGGTGATGAGGAGATCTGGTACCGGTCACAGGTGAGGTAATGGGGATTCCAGGTGGGTAATGAGGAGAGTCGGTACCGGTCACAGGTGAGGTAATGGGGAATACAGGTGGATGATGAGGAGAGCTGGTACTGGTCACAGGTAGGTGATGAGAGCTGGTACCGATCACAGGTGATGTAATGGGGATTACAGGTAGGTGATGAGGAGAGCTGGTACTGGTCACAGGTAGGTGATGAGGAGAGCTGGTACCGGTCACAGGTGGGTGATGAGGAGAGCCGGTACCGGTCACAGGTAGGTGATGAGGAGAGCTGGTACCGGTCACAGGTGGGTGATGAGGAGAGCCGGGACCGGTCACAGGTGAGGTAATGAGGATTACAGATGGGGGAGGTAATAGATGGTTATTGTGATGTTCTTTCTGTTGTCTTCTATTCAGAGAAATCCATTTGGAACAAACAACTTGCTGTCTGCTGAGGACCAAGAAGAGGTTAAACAACAGAAAATCCCGTCTCTGGAGGAGATTGTAAACGCATGCAAAGACCGGAACATTTCCCTGATATTCGATCTGCGTCAGCCACCGCCCGGGCACCCGTATAACGAGAGCTTTGTGAACGTCACAGTGAGCACCATCCTCAACACTTCCATCAGTGAGGAGCTGGTGAGTCTGATAGTCCGCCATTTACTTTGTTCTCAGCACTTCAGTCCGACCTTCGACCTCCCCTCCGGTCTGAAATGTAACTTTCAGTGCATTCCAATATCAATGACTTGTATCCAAGAATATTTCCTGGTTCTGATACAGTTATGGAAGAAATGTCCCGTCCATACACTCATCCCCTAATCAGGAAATAATCTAGAACGATGGAATTTGAAGTTCTACTCACTACTCCCAGTCATTCAGTCTCTCGATCCTCGCGTCTCTTGTTCCCTGAGTCTCTTAGTACCCCAACCATTCAGTCGCCGAGTCTCTTGGTCCCCCAGTCTCCCCTGTCCAAATACAATAGAACAGCTGGAAAGATCACTGCATCAACATCACTTTGTTCTCACAACATCAAGTCGTTCAGCCTCGCAGTCCCCCAGCCTCGCAGTCCCCCAGCCTCGCAGTCCCCCAGCCTCGCAGTCCCCCAGCCTCGCAGTCCCCCAGCCTCGCAGTCCCCCAGCCTCGCAGTCCCCCAGCCTCGCAGTGCCTCAGCCTCGTAGTCTCTCAGCCTCGTAGTCTCTCAGCCTCGTAGTCTCTCAGCCTCGTAGTCTCTCAGCCTCGCAGTGTCTCAGGCTCGCAGTGTCTCAGGCTCGCAGTGTCTCAGGCTCGCAGTGTCTCAGTGGCGTAGTCCCCCAGCCTCGTAGTGTCTCAGCCCAGCCTCGTAGTCCCCCAGCCTCGTAGTCCCCCAGCCTCGTAGTCCCCCAGCCTCGTAGTCCCCCAGCCTCGTAGTCCCCCAGCCTCGTAGTCCCCCAGCCTCGTAGTCCCCCAGCCTCGTAGTCCCTCAGCCTCGTAGTCCCTCAGCCTCGTAGTCCCTCAGCCTCGTAGTCCCTCAGCCTCGTAGTCCCTCAGCCTCGTAGTCCCTCAGCCTCGTAGTCCCTCAGCCTCGTAGTCCCTCAGCCTCGTAGTCCCTCAGCCTCGTAGTCCCTCAGCCTCGTAGTCCCTCAGCCTCGTAGTCCCTCAGCCTCCTAGTCCCTCAGCCTCCTAGTGTCTCAGCCTTGCAGTGTCTCAGTGGCTTAGTCCCCCAGCCTCCTAGTGTCTCAGCCTTGCAGTGTCTCAGTGGCTTAGTCCCCCAGCCTCCTAGTGTCTCAGCCTTGCAGTGTCTCAGTGGCTTAGTCCCCCAGCCTCGTAGTGTCTCAGCCTCATAGTCTCCCAATCCCCTGTCTTCTACAATAGAACAGTAGGAAACACTGCATCAACATTACTTGTATGGATGTGGGGATCTGTCAGTTTTTTATGTTTAACCCGCTGATTGAACAAAATAAAACGATGTGTGTGTACTCTGCATACAATTCCAGAGGTGAGTGTCTGGGGCCCCCCACATTCACCCAGCTGATCCCCACACACAGTAAGTTTTGGTGATCAGACTGATTAATAGAAATGAATGTTTCCACCGATGTTCAGTGTAATTCATGAAATGTCCTGACTTCTCTTTTCTGCTCCTGGTAGATCCTTTGGCTTCCTGATGATAACCGGGAGGAGGTCATACAGAGAGCTCCGGGATTTAAGCAGATTTATGGAAGGAAGAGAATGAAGAACGACACGCTGGACGCCGTCAATCTGTCCTACACAAATCTGAGCGTGGCCGAGATCCGGTGAGACAGGCGCAGGGACGTGTATTGGATACATTGTTTTTGTTTTTATTGTATCATTTATTGATATAGAAATATATTGGACCATCTCCTGTATTATGTCTGCAGTCTCTGATCATCTCCTGTACTATGTCTGCAGTCTCTGATCATCTCCTGTAATATGTCTGCAGTCTCTGATCATCTCCTGTACTATGTCTGCAGTCTCTGATCATCTCCTGTACTATGTCTGCAGTCTCTGATCATCTCCTGTACTATGTCTGCAGTCTCTGATCATCTCCTGTAATATGTCTGCAGTCTCTGATCATCTCCTGTAATATGTCTGCAGTCTCTGATCATCTCCTGTACTATGTCTGCAGTCTCTGATCATCTCCTGTACTATGTCTGCAGTCTCTGATCATCTCCTGTACTATGTCTGCAGTCTCTGATCATCTCCTGTACTATGTCTGCAGTCTCTGATCATCTCCTGTATTATGTCTGCAGTCTCTGATCATCTCCTGTATTATGTCTGCAGTCTCTGATCATCTCCTGTATTATGTCTGCAGTCTCTGATCATCTCCTGTATTATGTCTGCAGTCTCTGATCATCTCCTGTATTATGTCTGCAGTCTCTGATCATCTCCTGTATTATGTCTGCAGTCTCTGATCATCTCCTGTATTATGTCTGCAGTCTCTGATCATCTCCTGTACCATGTCTGCAGTCTCTGATCATCTCCTGTACCATGTCTGCAGTCTCTGATCATCTCCTGTATTATGTCTGCAGTCTCTGATCATCTCCTGTACTATGTCTACAGTCTCTGATCATCTCCTGTACTATGTCTACAGTCTCTGATCATCTCCTGTACTATGTCTACAGTCTCTGGCAGCTTTTTTTATAGCATTACAATATTACTGAATTTTACATTTGAGGCCCCCTATATCAAGTAATTGACAACCATTTTTCTAGAGCACCACTTTTTGAAAATCTACCTCAATTTCAACTTAAGGTTTATCTAAAACCAACAATTTCTGGTTTAGTTTTGGATGGGATGTGGAATAGTTTTGAACCTCCATCAGGTTTGTATTACTTTCTGTGTCCTCATTGGTGGGATCCACCCAACTTATTTGTCCTGGTGTGACTGTTGTCACCAGAAAGTGATGGGAATTCCAAAAATTCCAAAACTTTGCAGTTGTCACCATAACAGGTATAGAAGGAAAATCTTTCAATGGGGACGCCTGTTCCAGAGACATCTGTCTAAGGGATTTCCTTTGGTGAGATTTCCTTTCACTTCCTGTTGTGTCTCTGACGTAGGAAGCGAGTTGAAATATCCACAATTGGACACAATGAATAAGGTGGCTCTTGAGGTTTTGGTCTGCTCTAATTATTTATATTAGAAGTTCATCTTGCTGGTTGTGTTTATTTACATCCATGTTCTTGGTTCCCAGGTCATACCGCAAAGATAATATTTCAGTGAATCTGTTTGTGGTGAACGAACCCTGGCTGTTCTCACATCTGTGGTGTGCAGGAGCCACATCTGTCACCTCGAATGCCTTCCAGCGGCTGAAAGACCTGAACAGACCCATATGGCTGATGGTGAGTAAGCACTGGTTACAGAAGAAGATTGCTGTCCCACATTCTTCTACATTACAAGTCTGTGGGAGGGTATGTGTGATGAGGGGTGTGGCTGTTACTCAGCTCTGCCAGCACAGAGCAGTGCAGAGGGAGGGCAGAAAGCAGCATAGAAAAGGTATATTACGGCATTTCCAACCAAAAATCACTCACACATCATAACATGCGGTGTAAAACAATAGAGATAAAAAAAGATGAGAGACTTCAACTTCAGATGGGACATAAGTCAGCCCCCTTGTGTCTTTTAAGTCTTGTTCCTCCCGATGACGTTTGTACCTTTTTGTTCCTACAGGATCCTGATAATTACTTGATCATTTGGATCGTAGCGGATGTTTTGGCGCTTATCCACATTATATGGGCATTTGTGATTCAGAAGTAAGTGGGACAAAGCTAATCTAACTGAGACTGCAATTTTATATGGAGATTGTCATTTAACTTCAAGATTTTTGATTTTCACCAACCCTATTCCTACGTCCCGTAACTTAAAAGCACAAAAAGTTCTAATGCTGTATCGTAATGTAACCATTTTTCACATACTACACTATATGGACAAAGTCTGTGGACCCCATCTAAATGGAGCTCAGGAGGTCCCCAGTGAAGGGTCCTGGTAATCCTCCATCATACAAAGACATTGTAGACAATTGTACTCTTCTAACCTTGTGGTAACAGTTTGGTGAAGACCCTTTTGTTCCAGCATGACTGTGCCCCCCCCCCCCCTGTGTACAAAGCTAGCTCCATAAAGACATGGTGTGACAAGGTTGGTGTGGAGGAACTAGTGTCCTGTACAGAGCCCTGACCTCAACCTTACTTTTGGAAGACCTTTTGGTATAAGGTCTTCTCATTCAACATCAGTACCTGTCCTTAACCCTACGGAACACTCTTGGAATGAGGTCTTCTCATCTCAAAGGCGTTCAGTGGGTTTGAGGTCATGGAGGAACTCGAGTGTCCTGCATAGAGCCCAGGCCTCAACCCTACTGAACACCTTTTTGGAATGCTGATGGCGAGCCAGGTCTTTTTCTTTTTTGGCGCCCAACGTGAGGCTTAAAATGTGAGTCAGGTCTTTTCATCCAACATCAGTGCTTGACCTCAAAAATGGGCACAACTTCCCACAGACACCCTTCAAAATCTTCCCAGAAAAGTGGAGGATGTTATAACTACAAAAAAAAGGGCAACTTCATATTAATGGCCATAGTGTTGGAATCGGATGTTTAACAAGCTGGTATTGGTGTGATGGGTGTAGGAATATTAGTATCCTGCACAAAGCCCTGACCTCAACCCTACTGAACACCTTTGGAATAAATTGTAATGCCGATGGTAAGCCAGGTCTATTTTATTTTTGGTGCCCAACATGTGAGCCAGTTCTTCCCATCCAACATCAGACCTCACACATGGGCACAAATTCCCACAGACACCCTCCAAAATCTTGTGGAAAATCTTCTCAGAAGAGTGGAGGATGTTATATCAACAATAGGGAACGATGGCTTTAGGATGGGGTGTCCAAAACAAATGTCCTGCACAGAACTCTCACCTCAACCCTACTGAACACCTTTTGAGATGAATTGGAGCACCGATTGGTGAGCTAAGTCTTCTCATCCAACATCAGTACCTGACCTCATAAATGCCCACAGCCACCCTCCAAAAACTTGTGCAGGAGAGTGGAGGCTGTTAAAGTAAAAAAAGGGGGACAACCCCAGATTAAAGGTCATGGTTCTGGATTGGGACTTTACTTGTTTACAGGTGTGATGGTCAGGTGTCCACAGACCCTTGGCCATATAGTCTCTAGTCTGGCTTGAAAAGTTCTTGCTGGCCCCAGTTTTTATATATACTGTATATTTTTTATGACATCAATTGAAAGTGAAATGTTGCTGTATTGTCTGAACATTTACGTTTTACTCTTGTTGCAGGAAATGTTTACATAGAAGAGAAGAAGGTAATGTGTTTTCAATGTTTTGCTGTTAAGTTTTACACCCCGTTTTCCTTTATATTTAATACAATGTAGATCCTTGCTAGGTTGGGAGGAGCATGTCATATCCTGCAATGTCTGAATTTGTTGTTGTTCGGTCGTTCAGTCGCGTCTGACTCTTGGTGACCTCATGGACCATAGTGCGCAAGGCTTTTCTGTCCTCCACTGCCTCCCGGAGCTTGCTTAACTTCATGTTCATTGTTTCGATGATGCCATCTACCCATCTTGGTTTCTGTCGTCCTCTTCTCCTCCTTTTTCCTCCCATGTTTCCCAGCATCGGGGTCTCTTCCAATGAGTCCTCTCTTCGCATTAGGTGGCCAAAGTATTCGAGTTTCAGCTTCAGGATCTGTCCTTCCAGTAAATATTCAGGGTTGATTTCCTTCAAGATGGACAGCAAGAAGATCAAACCAGTTAAAGACTGGCTTGATCTTTTTGCCGTCCAACACCATCGTTCAAAAGCATCAATTCTTCGGCGTTCAGCCTTCCTTTATGGTCCAACTTTCACAGCCACGGGTTACGGCTGAGAATACCAAAGCTTTGACAATACGGCACTTTGTCGGTAGGGTGATGTCTCTGCTTTTTATAATGTTTAGGTTTGCCATTGCTTTCCTCCCAAGAAGCAAGCGTCTCTTAATTTCATGGCTACAGTCACCATCTGCTGTGATCTAGGAGCCTACGCTCACTCCCCCCCCCCCCCACTGTATCAATGGATACAACTTTCTTTGTTATTCTACATTACATTCAATTTATGTTAACCACTTCCGGACCGCCGCATGCCGATATACGTCGGCTGTTTGAAGAGGGGTAGCTTTGTTATGGCAGCAGCTAGATGCCATAAACCCCCGTATCCTTTTCTTCAGCGGGCGGTCCGGTTTCCGATAATAGTGGTCTCTGCGGCGGATTCGCCACAAGATCACTTTTATCGGCGGCGGAAGAGGGCCTCCCGCCGCATACAGCAGCCGTCGGGCTGAGCTCTGATGAAGAAGGGATGTTCCCTTCGAAACGCGTCAGCTGGTAGTGACGCTTGTGTGTTCCTCCACGACCTTTGGAAGGTTTCGCTCATCATAGAACCATTTGGTGCTAGTCGGTGCATTTTTCACATTGCACCTTGTTCCCTAACCGCTTGTGAGTGATTTCTTTTATCATCTTATTCAATAAATACTTTTACAAAAAGATAATGCACATGGCTGGTGCGCTCCTTTTTCTTTTTATCTCGTCTTTTTGACCCCCCCCCCCCCCGATCTCTTATTTCAGAGGACCAGTCATGCTTTTTTTCTATTACAAAGGATGTTTACATTCCTTGTAATAGGAATAAAAGTGACACAATTTTATTTTTCTTTAAAAGAACAGTGTAAAAATAAAAAGGTAAAATAAATAAGAAAAAAATACATTTTAAACGCGCCTCGTCCCGCCGAGCTCGCGTGCAGAAGCGAATGCATAGGTGAGTAGCGCCCACATATGAAAACGGTGGTCAAACCACACATGTGAGGTATCACCGCGATTGGTAGAGCGAGAGCAATAATTCTAGCCCTGAACTTCCTATGTAACTCAAAACGTGCAACCCGTGGATTTTTTTTTTTTTAAACGTTGCCTATGGAGATTTTTTTAAGGGTAAAAGTTTGTCACCGTTCCACGACCGGGCGCAATTTTCAAGTGTGACATGTTGGGTATCAATTTACTCGGCGTAACATTAGCTCATTTTTTTTTTTTATATATTGTGAAAGATAACTTTACTGTTGTCTTATTTTTTAATTAGAAAAAAAGTATTTTTTTTCCAAGAAAAGTGCGCTTGTAAGACCGCTGCGCAAATACGGTGTGACAGAAAGTACTGCAACGACCGCCATTTTATTCTGTAGGGTGTTAGAAAAAAAATGTATAATGTTTGGGGGGGTTATAAGTAAATTTCTAGCAAAAAAACAAACAAACTGTTTTTAATTTGTAAACAACAAATGTCAGAAAGAGGCTCGAGGCTGAAGTGGGTTAAATGCCTCAAATGGGTAAGATTAATGCACTTAGAGAAAAGAGGGGGGGCACCATCACCCAAAATGGATTAATCCAAAAAGTTGGGGGATTGACCCCCAGAAAACCCCAACATGAATGGGGGGGAGGGGGGGGTCAATCCGCCTACTTTTGGGATTCCTAATTATGTGTTTGGTTGGGGGTGGGGTGTCAAAGTAAAGCTGGCCGTACACGGCTGGATGTTTGTTGGAACGTTCGCACGCAGAGCATTCGATGATGTCATCGTCGGGTCAAACTTATTTCAAGGCTTTTAAAATTTTCATCCAGACCCGACACTTGGATGGATTTTCAGATTCTATTAAACAGATTTCTGTTGCTTCTGAAATCTACAAAAGAATAAAAGGAAAGTTTATTGAAATGTATCCGTATGGTGAATATTTATATACACATTATATGTTCATCAGCCAATAGGATTGTAGTGGATACAATTAATTAAAAGAATGTATCTAGAATTAGAATGTAATTATGAATTTTTATTTTGCATACATTGCACAGAAACCTCCGTTATTCTTCTTTCACACATTCTATTCCGTACATAATCATTTCAAAGAATGAATATTCATGACTGAGATGGTTCTAATTCTGGAGGAAACTTTTCCCGACACATGTGCGATGTAATAAATCTGGCACTATCACCGAAAAACAATCCTCCATTTATCCCCCCTCCCCCCATTAACCTCTTCCCAACCGGGCCAATTCTGACACTTTGCTCCTACATGTAAAAATCTACTTTTTTTCCTAGGTAATCACCTAGAACCCTCCCAAACGTTACTATAATATATATATATATATATATATATATATATATTATGCCCTATAGAATAAAATAGTGGGTGTTTTTTTTTTTTTTTTTCATGTCACGCGGTATTTGCGTTTTTTTTTTTTTTTTTTCAAACGCAATCTTTTTTGGGGAAAAAAAAAACACTTTAATGAATTAACCACTTGCTTACTGGGCGCTGGCACCCCCCTTCCTGCCCAGGTCCGTTTTCAGCGCTGTCACACTTTGGATGACAATTGCGCGGTTATGCTACAATGTACCCAAACGAAATATTTAATTAATTTTTTTCACACAAATGGAGCTTTTTTTTTTTTTTTTTTTTGTGGGATTTAATCAGCACTGGGTTTTTTTTTTATTTTTGCTAAATAAACCAAAAAAGACATAGCAAAATGCAAAAAACGTTTTTTTCTAATCTCTCCTCTGGCCTCCCCTGCAGCCGATCACACACACAGATTGATGTGATCAGCTGCTTTCCTGGCGGCCAGGTAAACAAAGAGGTGGAACCCATAAGTGGCGACACAACTCGTCGCTCCCGGTTTTGGGGGGTTACAGAGCGAGGAATGATGTCGGTTCCCCTCTCCGTGCAGGGCCGCCACCGCCGCATCGCTCCCGGGCATCACGATTGTACGTTAGAGCCCGGGGGAGGGACCCCCTTCCGCCACCCGCAGAATTGATCAAGTGGATCACTTCTGCATGTTAGGGAATCGCCAAGTGAAAACAAACATAGCGGAACGATGCCTGTAGGTGCAGCCGGCATCATCCCGCTATAACCACTGAAACCAGAGGATGTCCTCCCGGCGGGAAGTGGTTAAAGACCCGGCTTTTTCTGGTACTTTTTGTTTACAAGCTTTTCCTAGAAAATGACTTCTAACCCCCAAACATATATATTTTTTTTCAGCAGAGACCCTAGGGAATAAAATGGCAATCGTTCCAATTTTTTATGTCACACAGTATTTGTGCAGCAGTTTTTCAAATGCAATTATTTTGTAAAAAAAAAACAAACAAACGCAATATTTACCCAATTTTTTGTTGTAAAATATAAGATGATGTTACGCTAAGTAAATAGATACCCAACGTGTCACGTTTTACCCCTCTTAATGACCAGGCCTTTTTTTTTTTTTGGCGATACGGCACTGCGTTACTTAAACTGAAAATCCCCCCACACACACAAATAGAGCTTTCTTTTGGTGGCATTTGATCACCTCCTGAGGTTTTTGTTTTTTGCGCTATAAACAAAAAAGCAACAATTTTGAAAAATTATATATATATACACACACATATATACATGGGACTTATAGCGGGACTGCGATATTGTGGCGGACAAATCTGACACTTTTGGGGACCAGTGACACTAACACAGTGAATACACAACGCACCGCTGATCTGCATTTTTTTATATAGCGCAGCTTTTCTCTTCCATCTATTACGTGCAACCTTTGTTATATACTGCTGCTTATGTTATTGGGACTTTATATTTATTTATGATCAATATCATCTAATGTCAATAAGATTGCTATGTGCAAAGCTGAAATTGGTATAGGTATGTAAAGATTTGTTTTCATTGATTGTAAGCCTATATATACCATAATATTGCAGGAAACATAAGCTGATTGACTGTATATTTGGATAATAATATGTCCTTGGCATCGTAATTTGATGTATGTTTTTGTTTTTGTTTTAAGGAAGAGTTTTTTTCTCTTCTTATGTTTTAAAAATCAATAAAAAGAATCTGATTAAAAAAAAAAGATTGCTATGTGCACTTGAGCGCGTTTTTTTCCCCCTCTATACACTAATACAGTGATCAGTGCTAAAAAAAAAAAAAAAAAAAAAAAAGCACTGTCACTGTACTAATGCACTGTCACTGTACTAATGACACTGGCAGGGAAGGGGTTAACATCAGGGGCGATCAAAGGGTTAAACATGTGCTTACGAACTGTGGAGGAGGTGCTTTAACTGTGGGAAGACAGAGATCCCGTGTTTCTACTAACAGTAGAGCGATCTGCCTCTGTCAGGAACGATCGGTGGGTCCCGGCTGATTGGCTCCGCAGCTCCGGAAGTGCAAAATCACCTACCTGCACATGATTTTGTGCAGTGGAGCCGCTGCCCCGCAGTAAATATATGTGGGGTGGTTGGCAAGAAGTTAAAGTAGAATTCCAGAGATGTTTATTTTATAGAGTTACATTGTTTCATTTTGGAGCAACTATGTATATACCATAGCTGGGGGATCACTGTATACACACACACACTAATACTACACTACTACTTCTACAGTGATCTCTGTTTGCTTCCAGGTGCTGCGCCGAGTGGCTGCCCTGCTGCATTGTGAACACAGGAGGCTCTCCTCTCCACACAGGTGCCATTCACAGAATGCTTTGCATTCTCTAAATGAATACAAAGTGTCCTCTGATTGGATGAAGGTGGAGAACGCAACATCGCCTCTCCACCTTATCCAGTTAGAAACCGCTTTGCATTCATCTAGAACAGTGGTTCTCAACCCTTCTAGTGCCGTGACCCCTTGATAAAATTTCCCAAGTTGTGGGGACCCCTAACCATAAAATTATTTTCGTAGTGTGGGTTGTCAACACCCAAGGCAAGACAAGTAATTTGCGCCCCAAACCCATGGACATTTAGCGCTCCCTAAGTCCCTTCTACTCGTACAGTATTAAAACCCCTTATGGTATATTTTAGGATTTACCACTCCTTCTCTTTTGTTATCCTTTCTTTCCCTTTTATATTTCTCTATCCTAATTTCTTGTTTTTATTCCCCCATTCCTCTCTCTTGCCATCTTTCTTGTTCTTTCACTCCCTTTTTCTTTGTTCCTCCCCCTCTTTTCCTCTCCCTTCCATGTATTCTCTATTTTTATTCCTTCACTTACTCCTCAGTGAGGGGGGGGTTGGGGATGAGTGGCAGTGCTGGGGGAAGTTCTGATCAGGCAACTTAGGTCATCTGCTGATCTGAGAACTGTAGTGGGGACTTTTAATGACTACTATAATCACAGGTAGTGTTACTCACTGTATCCCTGGCTTCACTGTGTCTCTGACTTTGTGGTGTCTCGTAGCAGTGCCACCTATGCTGAAATCAGGAGATGGGGTCTCCTCCAGCCCCTCCCACTTCACATTCCTCACCAGTCAGCTGACCTCTAGTCTCTGCCCCCAGCCATGCCGTGAACTGAATGGGTGACTGCGAAGAGGCTGAGTGGGCGGCTGCGGGCTCCAGGGACAGCCCTGCTGGGCGGCTGTGAAATAGTTGGGAGAGCGGTGTGGGCTTCAGGAACAGCCCAGGATTTGGTGACCCCTGGCAAATAGTCATTCGACCCCCAGGTTGAGAACCACTGATCTAGAAGATGCAAAGCATTCTCTGTATGGCACCCGACCTCCTGTATTCACAATGCAGCCGCTCAGCGCAGCACCCAGAAGCGAGTGGAAATAACTGTAGTATTGGGGTGATATTGGTGTACTTCAGTAATTTCCAGCTTCCGGAGGGGTCCTGCAGGTATGATACACACAGTGGGGGAAAATACTGATTGTCTCCCCTGCAGATTGTGTAAGTTTTGCCCACTTACAAAGAAATGAAGGGTCTATAATTTTTATCATAGGTGTATTTTATATGATAGAGACAGAATATCAACCAAAAATCCAGAAAAAAACACACAATACAAATGTTATAAATGGAGTAAAATAAGTATTTTATCCCCTTCACAAAACATGACTTAGTAGTTGGTGGAGAAACCCTTGTTGGTGATCACAGAGGTCAGACGTTTCTTGTAGGTGGTGATCAGTTTCCACACATCTCAGGAGGGATTTTGGTCCTCTTTTCTTTACAGATCTTCTCTAAATCCTTAAGGTTTCTTGGCTGTCTCTTGGCAACTCGAAGTTTTAGCTCCCTCCATACATTTTCTATAGGATTAAGGTCTGGAGACCGGCTAGGCCACTCCATGACCTTAATGTGCTTCTTCCTGAGCCACTCCTTTGTTGCCTTGGCGATATGTTTTGGGTCATTGTCATGCTGGAAGACCCATCCATGACCCATCTTCAGTGTTCTGGATGAGGGAAGAAGGTTCTCCTCCAAGATCTTACAATACATGGCCCCGCCCATTGGCCCCTCAATGTGGCAAAGTCGGCCTGAACCTTTATCAGAGAAACAGCCCCAAATCATCATGTTTCCACCTCCATGCTTGACTCCAGGGATGGTGTTCTTAGGGTCATAGTCCTTTTCTTCCTCCAAACATGGCGAGTCCCGCTCCTCAGGAAGACACATGTACAGGTCCATCTGAAGTTTGCCAATGAACATCTAAATGATTCAGAGAATTGGGAGAAAGTTCTGTGATCAGATGAAACCAAAATTCAGCTCTTTGGCATTAACTCGACTCGCCGTGTTTGGAGGAAGAAAAATGCTGACTATGACCCTAAGAACACCATCCCTACAGTCACACACATCATCCCTACAGTCACATCATCATCCCTACAGTCACATCATCATCCCTACAGTCACATCATCATCCCTACAGTCACATCATCATCCCTACAGTCACATCATCATCCCTACAGTCACACATCATCCCTACAGTCACATGGAGGTGAAAACATGATGATTTGGGCTGTTTCTCTGATAAAGGTTCAGGCCGACTTTGCCGCATTGAGGGCCCAATGGGCGGGGCCATGTATTGTAAGATCTTGGATGAGAACCTTCTTCCCTCAGCCAGAACACTGAAGATGGGTCATGGATGGGTCTTGCAGGATGACAATGACCCAAAACATACCTCCAAGGCAACAAAGGAGTGGCTCAAGAAGAACCACATTAAGGTCACGGAGTGGCCTATCCAGTCTCCAGACCTTAATCCTATAGAAAATTTATGGAGGGAGCTGAAATTTTCAAGTTGCCAAGAGACAGCCAAGAAACCTTAAAGGATTGAGTCCTGGTTCACACCTATGCATTTTTTTTTTTGTGCATTTTCAGTTTTGCAGAAACACACTACAGTCCATTTAACATGGTTTCCTATGGGTCATGTTCACATCTATGCATTTTATGTAAAGGGCCAGGGACTTTTTTCCTGGTTCTTGTTTCCATTGACTTTAATGGATCAAAAATGTGTATTGATAAACGCAAACTGCGACCTGCATAGATGTGAACCAGGCCTTAGAGAAGATCTGTAAAGAAGAGTGGACCAAAATCCCTCCTGAGATGTGTGGAAACTGATCACCACCTACAAGAAACGTCTGACCTCTGTGATCACCAACAAGGGTTTCTCCACCAACTACTAAGTCATGTTTTGCTTGGGGATCAAATATAGGACATTTTTTTTCTTCTTGAGTTTAGTTATGCTTTTATTTTCTCCAGATTGGACATAAGGATGGACATGACTGAAACCTTTTAAAGCCTAACTCTGCGTTTTAATGTCCCCTTTTAAATAGTTTGTTTGGACCAAGGTGGCCCAATTCTACCATCTCCTGCACCAAGAAGTGCGCTTGCTGGGAGCGCTGTATTACCTGTGTGTGTCGCCTCCGCTATCAGTGTACAGCGCTGTGTTCCCGTCCCTATCCCAGAGCAAAATAGGGTTGGACTTAGTGCTGCTCATCTGTTCACAGGAAGCTTTGTATTCTATAAATGAATACAAAGCTTCCTCTGATTGGCTGAGGCAGGTGGATGACCTCATAATCTCCACCGCCAATGAGAGGAAGCTTTGTATTCATTCACAGAATACAAAGCTCCCTGTGAATGGATGAGCAGTGCTCAGCCTGACTAATTTGTTCCGGAGTGAGACAGGAAGTTCCATATCACTGCTGGAACTCAGCGCTGTATACTGACAGCTGAGGCTACTTACAGGTAATACAAGTTAAACCTAAACAAACCATTTCCTGTAGGTGATTTGTAACGGAAGTGACATTCCATCGCGGCCATCTTGGTACACCCGCACCCGTCTGAAGTCGTCAAGCGGACATCTTTTCACACCCACCGAAGTCTTACATGTCACACTTATTTTTACCACTAAACTCAGCTTAAATCATGAAATACGGGATTTGGAATTTCGTGACACTGTTTTAAAGTTGAACTTTAAAAAGCAGCGGTCTTCTGTGAGATCTGCAAACCTGTGAGATCGGCAGGCTTGCTCCCGTTTCTAAAATTCAACATCGAAACAGTGTCTCGGACTTCTAAATATTGCATTTCATGATATAAAGCTCAGTTTAGTGGTAAAAATAAGTGTGAAGTGCAAGACTTCAGTGGGTGTAAAAAGATGTCCGCTTGGTGACTTCAGACTGTAGGCGTAGTGTGGCCGAGTGTGAGATGTACAAAGATGGCCACAATGGAACGTCACTTCCGTTACGGAATCTGATGGGTCGCCTAATCTGACAGAACACCTGCATTCTTGTATTTACATTTTATCTGAGTCATCGGTTGTTAAGGACACGGCAGCCCCGCTTCCTAACAACCGGCTTGGGCATAGCTCCCGTTTCTTAAAGTCCACATTGTAATCGCACCCGACAAACCAAAATCACACTGTGAATTTGCACCTAAATTGCACTCAATAACAAATGGAATTCGCACCACAGCAGTGTGAACCGGGGCTCAAGGTATCAGCTTTAGTATTGGTGCATTTGCACGAGTACAGGTACTCGTGCATATGCTTCGTATCGGCACAACGCTAAATTTAATGGTAGACCAGATGGACCTCGTGGTTCTGTGACATGACATTTCTATATTTCATGGTTGGCCACTTGGTGGTTCTCTGCTGCCACTCTTCTAGATTTCATAAGGAACCGGCTGGACCTTTTTGAAGGTCCTCTGCCATCCCTCTTCTATATTTTATGGTAAACTGGATGGAATTCTTGGTGGTGCTCTGCCATCGCTCTTCTATATTTCATGGTGGCCTGGATAGACCATTTGATTGTCCTCTTCCGTGACTCTTCTATATTTCATGGTGACCTGGATGGGATTTTTGGTGGTCCTCTGCTGTCACTCTTCTATATCTCATGTACTCTTCTATCTTATAATATGACCAATCTTTATAATTCCAGAATCCGAGACTGTGCTGCTGATGAAGATAGAGAATCTGGTCTCCTGATGTGACTTGATGCTGCTTTGATACGTCTGCGCCATAACCGTCCCTTCTTCACTTTCCGGAAGGGGAAGCACTGAAAATGGAGCAGACCCGTCTAAGAGACTTATCAGAACTTTTCAGTCGCAAATCTCCAAATCTGTGCCAAAGGAATGAAAGAGACTGAGGCCTACAAAGATTCTGAGACCAGCTGTGCCTTTGGCATATTCCGGGTGCGGTCTATTTGTAGATTTGTAAGATGTACTTTGGCCACTTTTCTGGTCAGAAGAACTCTTAAAGCCCATTTTCAGGTAAAAAATAAAATATTTATATATGAGATTTGGGTAGCGGAAGAAAAAGTCAGAACCTCTGTTAGGTTTTAGATGTTAAGGTTCATGTACACTACAGCTGCTAAACTTGAGTTTAGGAGCTTTTGGTGTTATTTATTTTTGCCAAAGTTCTTAAACTCAACTCCATAAAAGTCCATGTACAGATAGGCTTTTACAAGAATTTAGAAGCTGCTGTGGTTAGGGGGGAGGTTCAACTTTCCTCTCCTGAACGCGGAATGATTCTGTTCAGGATAGGAACGTTTTGACTGCCGGCTGTGTTGTGTTTTTCCTGTGGTTAACCTATTCTGTGTCCCTGCTGAAATTTCCCTCTCACTTCCTGTTCTGTCTGACACTCACCAGATAGACAGGTAGTGAGGAAATATCTCCAAGGTGGTAATAAGAACCGGGAAATGCTTCTAACCTTTCCAAACACTATGCACACCTAAATGTTCTGGCTGGATTTGGGCTTTAGGGTGAAATATTTTTCTTAATTTGGAAAAGGGTGACATTTATTATAAAATAACTTTTAGAGAGGTTTATATTTTTGGATTTTTTTGCACTATTTAAAATGTTGGTTTACAAACGGAGATCCTTGTGTTAGGAGTTTCTTATCGTTCGTTGTCTTCCGTCTGCTCAGGCTTATTGCGTCCATGCTGTTCTTGCCCATACCCCCTACACTTTTGTATTAAATGTGTAAATACGACCTTTAACCCCTTCCCATCACGTCTTAGTGGCCATTTAAGTGGGAGTTGGGGCGGACTTCACAAATCACATAATCGCTGCGATTATGATTTGGGATTTGGGAGCCCATCAATTCCCGGTCACACAGACCAGGAGCTGCTGTCTACGACAGCTCGGCCACTGTGCCAGGAACGTGCGGTTAGCTCGCTCTCTGCGCAGAACCCTCGGCCCGCCAAAGATGCGTAGGTGCTGCCTACGGGCATTAAGGCTCCGCCCCTACCACCTGGCTGTCAAGAGGTTAAAAATTTTGACCCCTATACGATAGCACCCATGACCAGCAAAGCAAAGCGCCCTTCACAGACTTTGTTTTAAAGACCCAAATATTTTAGATTAGCAAAATCCATTCAATGCACTTTGTGGTGGGGAAGAGGGGTGGTGGTGCGCCCACTTCCTTACGGAACGAGTAATAATCCCATAGAAGAACATTTTTATATAAAAAAAAAAAGTTTTTATTACCCAGCAGCCCTGAAGAATTGGAGGGGGGGCACCAACCATGAAATAAGTTGGCCGTATAATACGGATTATCAATGCTCTTTAACACAAAGTTGCCCGACGCTCTGTGGAAGGTCTCGCCCACTCTATGCTGGGGCCGCCATGCCTTGGTGGTGGCACCTGTTGTAGATATATTTGGATGTCTGGGTGGTGCATCATATCAATTTATGCTGACAACCCCCCACTGGTCCTTCCAGGAGTAGAGCAGCCCAGGTCCAGTACATGGACCTACATCCTGAACCCTTCAGCTTTGGTACAGAAAAGTGGAAGCCCCACTGAACTCTCAACCCAAAGCTGAAGGTGGCTAATGGAGGAGTCATTGATTGGAGCCTCCACCACTGCAAATCCATTTGGGCCCTGGCCTGAGGAGCCCGTCCTCGCTTTCATGAAGATGCAGAAAAAGGAGAAGTCGCACACAAATGATGTCACTTGGCTCGGTCAATATTTAGTCAGCTATAAAAGCAAAACAGTTCATCTCCGCAAGGAGACAGCCCCTCTCCGACATGTTTCGCCTTCAGGGGCTTAGTCATGTGAACTGTGTTTTTCTTCTTTTTTTTTTTTTTTTATGGCTGAATAAACATTGACCAAGCTAAGCGATGTCCTTGGCTTCTCCGTTTTCTGTGTCTTCATGGAGTGAGGACGGGCTCATTAGACCGGGACCTGATGGGATTTGCAGTGGTGGAGGCGGCTTGGATCGATGGCTCCTGAATTACTTACCCCTCAGCTTTGGTTTTAGTGCAACCCTACAATACAGTTGCCACCTCATCCCTTTAAACCCGAACACCTTTGAATTACACGGGTTCTGAGGCTAATTAAATGCAGATAAGGCACCAAGTGAGAGTTTAATTACCACCTTAATCAGCCACAGAACCTGTGTAATTAATATGGGTTGGGGTTTAAAGGGATGAGGTGGCAACCCCACCCTACACTCCAAAATTTTCAGGTTAAAAAGGACAGGTCCCCCCCCCCCTTTAAAGCTCACCCCCCCCCCCCGACCCCTGTATACCCGTCATCATAGCTCTCCCCCTCTTGGGGTGTAGCTACTCCTGGTGCTTCCAGGGATGGGGTAGTACTTAAGGTTCAGACCTGGCAATTGGCTACTAGACCTGTCACATGACAAAGGGGGTGATGTCATCGCTCCTACTCTTCTGTCAGTGGGGGGAGCACTATGAAGGTTTATAGTAGATGGTGGCCGGAGGTTGGGCTTTAAAGAGGCCCTGTCACTTTGCCCCAAAAAGGGTGAAGGTGGAAAAGGTCTCCTCTTTAACTTACTGTCTGTAAAATGTGCCGGGATGTGAGGCCTGAATAAAACTTTATTTAAAAAAAAAAACAATATTTGCCGTGTGTGATATTATTTTATCTATGATGGGGGGAGGGGATAAAGATTGAGATTTATATGTATTTATTGCAAAAAATATAATATAAATCAGTTTTCACCAAATATAACAGGCCATGAAAGGGGTAATAAAGGCCAACTACAATATTTAATCCTGCAGGAAACATACAACGCCGAGTAGAATGAATTTTGGAACGTTTGCGCCCACGGGTACTTCTAATGATGATTACCACTGAAGGCAAGCAGTGTAAGGTACCTGAATGTGCCCTGGTATCAGTCTCCTACAGTACTGCAGAGCTCAGACTAGGAGAGGGAGAAGCAGCATAAAGGAACCTATTGGGGGGGGGGGGGGTGCATCCTGATAGCAGGAGAGAGCAAAGTGGCAGGTGAACTCCTTCATTGGTCAGCTTTTTAGTTCCACTGCCCAGTCACATGGTTAGGGGTGGGGAGGAGACCTGTAAGTGAAGGGAAAACTGCAGCAGAGAAAGATCCATAGTTATGCTGGGTAAGCCCCCACCCTCCCTGTACACACCGGTGCGACTTGTTATGCGATAGGACAAGTCACACTCTATTGTCTGCGATGGAGCCACTCAAAACGACGGCGATTTTGTGATGCCGCACCGACTTGAAAAAGACGTTCCTGCGCTATTTTTGGCGATTTCAGGTGCAACTTGTATAGAGATCTGTGCATAAAGATGTCAGCCAAGTCGTGCCTGAAGTCACACGGACATGTGGCCCTAAAATCATGCAATTTCAAGCGAAGTTGCATGATTTCAAAGCCGCATTCAGTGTGAACCAGGGGCAATCCTTAGAATTTATTTTGAATGGAGTAAGAGAGGGATTAGAACCTCTGTCAGGTGTGTCGTTCCCCCCCCCCCCCCCCCCCCCCCACTGAGTAGATTCACCCCGCAATGTTACAGAGGCGGAACATGACAGGATATCCAGAATGTTATCGAAAGGGAAATAGAGGGTGGAGCCTGTTCAGGAGTTTTTTTGTTTTTTTAACCTGCAATCATTTTCCTTTTCATGCCCGCGGTGAACCAAAAAAGGGCACCAGAGTGTCATGGTCCTCTCCCTGAGGCCCAAGACTCCTGATGGGGGGGGGGGGGGGGGGTCCAGGCATACTCAGCTCCACCTAGCCAAAAGGCCCAGTAGACCCCTCTTCTCACAATCAGCTATGCTACTATCCCGATAGCGTTTTTGGGTGAGTTTCACACGCCACTGGCTTTTCAAAAAAAATTAAAAACTATCCCGACCTGACCGGGAGTTGGGGTGATGGCTATGCAAATCCACCGGTGTGATGGGGACCTGGAGGTTTAGTATCGGCAGGAACCGATAACGGGAGCGCCTGAACGTAATTGGGGACAGGGAATAGATTCTCCTAGAGAAAGTCGGAAGGGTTCATTACCTCCTGGTTTAAGAGGTCTACCTTGTCTGGCCGTGGGGCTGGGAAGGCAGATGATCCGTAGTGTCTGTGTCCCCTGGGAGTGGCTACCCAAGGGGAGCTCTTAGTAACATTTGGGTGTGGGACCCCACTGTGTGAAAAGAACTCAGTCACCCAAAGCTTTTTCTACACTGCGCCTTTTGGCTAAGTCCGGGGGGCAATTTTTGCTCACCAGGCCTCAGGGCCTAGCCCAGTGATGGAGAACCTCGGCACCCCAGATGTGTGGGAACTACATTTCCCATGATGCTCAACTACACCTCAGAGTCCATGAGCATCATGGGAAATGTAGTTCCAAAACATCTGGGGTGCCAAGGTTTGCCATCACTGGCCTAGGCCAACGCACAATGTGGGCACGGAAATTTTTTTTTTCTCTTCACTGTTTGTCACCTTCAACTATTGTGTGTGTTTTTGTTTTCACTGGATGAAGGGTGAGAGTCCTCGGGCTTACCCTGATGTCTAGGGGGAGGATGTGTGGTCTTCTGGTTCCTTCCTCCCCTGCCTCTCAGGTGGGGGGTCGTCTCTCTCTTCGGGAGAGCTCCCCTGACCTAGTATTCGGGGATGACCTCGGCTGTCCAAGAAGAACAGTGGTCTGCTAGGCAGACCATGTTGAAGACCCGTACCCTACCATCCATGAGTAAAGGGAAAAGACACATAAAAATAGAGCAGGACGTGGAGAGTGAATGAATAAAGTGCCCATGGCTGGGCCTTGAAGCCTGGTAACAGAAATTGCCCCGGTCTCCATGGGGTGTAGTGCAGAGAAAACAACAAATGGTGTTGTAGCCTAGTGCTTGTTTTCACAGTGGGGTCCCAAACCCACAGCAATACTAGGAGCAGCCTCAGGGGGGCGCTTAACACTGCAGACTTTCTGTCTCCCTGACCAGACAAGGCCACACCATTCAATCCAGGAGGCACTGGGCACCCCTGAATACTCCTAACCCCACCAAGTGGACACTTCATTCAACTTCTTTCCCACAGGGAAGATCCCCCCCAGGACCCCCCATCATACCAGTAGGGATGACACAGGAGCGCCCCTACTGGACACTGAAAAGAACAGGATATTAAACCTGAACTTAGCCAAAAGGCGTTCATTGGACCCTTTTAATGCATGTGAAGGCCATTTAAAGCCAAATTCCAGAAATATATGCCCATAAAGAGTCAATGTGGGCCAGCTTGGTTCTCCACATGCTCGTTAAGGACACCGCAGTGCATGGTAGTACCATTGTTTACATACAGTAAGCCGTGTCATCTTCTGAACAGGCCGGGGAGACTTTGCTCCCGTCCTTCCACCACTCAGGAACCGCCTTGTATATTTGTCAGTGAATACTAGGCTGGCTCTGATTGGCTGAGGTGGAGAGGAAGAGTGGATGACATCACAATCTCTACCTCAACCAATCAGATGACACTCTTACTTCCAGCAACAGAGGGAAGTCCCTCCAGCCTCTTCAGAAGCTGAAATGTTTCTGTACATACATGTAGAAAGCCGTATCATTGTAATCCAACAGGACACAGGCTGAGTATTCATAGACCCCGGGTTATAGGCTCGTACCTTCAGATGATTGGACACTGGCAAGCTTTTTAAGGACATTTCCCCCCCCCCCCCCCCAGGTGCCTTCCTTAAAACTCTACCCCATTCCATGCAGTTTTTCTACCTATTGTACCACACCCCCCATATACAATGACTGACCCCAAGAAACAAGAATGGGCCTTTAAAAGGTGAAAATTAGATTGTGCGAACCAATTGTATATACCGGGGGGACTGAATTAAAATTCACAGAAGTAACATTCTCTTCCATCGGAGGTGCAAATCTCAGGTTTGGGTTATGACTCAGATCCTTCACATCACGCCCCCCCCCCCCCCCCCCTTATATCCAAGCGCCCCTCATGACATCAGTATCCTCAATCCCCCCTTCACATCACAGCCCCCCATTACATCAGTGTCCTCATTCCCCCCCCCCTTCACATCACAGGCCCCATTACATCAATGTTCTCCCCCCCCCCCCCCATTACATCAGTGTCCTCATTCCCCCTTCCCATCACAGCCCCCATTACATCAGTGTCTTCTTCCCCCTTTTTGCCACAGCCCCCCCATTACACATCAGTGTCCTCGTACCCCCCTATTACATTACAGCCCCCCCATTACATCAGTGTCCCCCCCCCTTCACATCACAGCCCCCCATTACATCAGTGTCTTCTTTCCCCCTTCACGCCACAGCCCCCCCATTACATCAGTGTCCTCGTACCCCCCCTATTACATCACAGCCCCCCCCCCCATTACATCAGTGTCTTCTTCCCCCTTCATGCCACAGCCCCCCCATTACACCAGTGTCCTCGTACCCCCCCTATTACATTACAGCCCCCCCATTACATCAGTGTCCTCCCCTTCACATCACAGCCCCCCCATTATTACATCAGTGTCTTCTTTCCCCCTTCACGCCACAGCCCCCCCATTACATCAGTGTCCTCGTACCCCCCCTATTACATCAGTGTTCTCATACCCCCCTATTACATCACAGCCCCCCCATTACATAAGTGTCTTCTTTCCCTCTTCACATCACAGCCCCCCCATTACATCAGAATCCTCATACCCCCTTCACATCACAGCCCCTTATTACATCAGTGTCTTCTTTCCCCCCTTATGCCACAGCCCCCCCATCACATCAGTGTTCTCGTACCCCCTATTACATCACAGCCCCCCCCCCCCCATAAAATCAGTGTCCTCCCCCCCCCCCTTCACATCACAACCCCCATTACATCAGTGTCCTCGTACCCCCCTTCACATCACAACCCACCCATGACATCAGTGTCCTCTTTACCCCTTCACCTCGTACCCCTCTTCACATCACAGCCCTTCATTACATCAGTGTCGTCTTTCCCCCTTCATGCCACAGCCCCCCCATTACATCAGTGCCCTCGTACCCCCCTATTACATCACAGCCCCCCCATTACATCAGTGATCTTTCCCGCCCCCCCTTCACATCACAGCCCCCCCATTACATCAGTGTCCTTTCCCGCCCCCCCTTCACATCACAGCCCCCCCATTACATCAGTGTCCTCTTTCCACCTTCACGCCACAGCCCCCCCATTACATCAGTGTCCTCGTAACCCCTTAACATCACAGCCCCCCCCATTACATCAGTGTCTTCGTACCCTCTTCACAAAAGAGCCCCCCATTACATCAGTGTCTTCTTTCCCCCTTCATGCCAGAGCCCCCCCATTACATCAGTGTCCTCGTACCCCCCCATTACATCAGTGTCCTCGTTCCCCCCCCCCCTCTTCACATCACAGCCCCCCTATTACATCAGTGTCCTCGTACCCTCTTCGCTAAAGAGCCCCCCCATTACATCAGTGTCCTCTTTCCCCCTTCATGCCACAGCCCCCCTATTAAATCAGTGTCCTTGTACCCCCCCCCCCCATTACATCACAGCCTCCCCCCCCCCATCCCATCACAACCCCTACCCATTACATCAGTGTCCTCTTTACTCCTTCAAGCCACAGGCCCCCTATTATATCAGTATCCTCGTACCCTCTTCACAAAAGAGCCCCCCCCATTACATCAGTGTCCTCGTACCCCCCTTAACATCACAGCCCCCCCCCCCCATTACATCAGTGTTCTCGTACCCCCCTTAACATCACACCCCCCCATTATATCAGTGTCCTCGTACCCCCATTAACACCACAGCCTCCCATTACATCAGTGTCAACTTTCCCCCTTCATGCCACAGCCCCCCCCATTACATCAGTGTCCTCGTACCCCCTTAACATCACAGCTCCCCCCCCCTCATTATATCAGTGTCCTCGTACCCCCCTTAACACCACAGCCTCCCATTACATCAGTGTCGTCTTTCCCCCTTCATGCCACAGCCCCCCCATTACATCAGTGTCCTCGTACCCCCCTATTACATCACAGCCCCCCCATTACATCAGTGTCCTCGTACCCCCCTATTACATCACAGCCCCCCCATTACATCAGTGTCCTCTTTCTCCCCCTTCACATCACAGCCCCCCTATTACATCAGTGTCCTCTTTCCCCCCTTCACATCACAGCCCCTCATTACATTGGTGTCCTCTTTCCCCCTTTACATCACAGCCCCCCCATTACATCAGTGTCCATCCCCCCCTTCACATCACAGCCCCTCATTACATCAGTGTCCTCGCCCCCCCCCCCACCATTACATTGGTGTCCTCTTTCCCCCATCACACCAAAGCCCCCCATTCCATCAGTGTCCTTGTACCCCCTTCACAAAAGAACCCCCCATTACATCAGTGTCCTCTTGCCCCCCCCCATTACATCAGTGTCTTCATACCCCCCTTCACATCACAGCCCCCCATTCCATCAGTGTCCTTGTACCCCCTTCACATTACAGCCCCCCATTATATTGGTCTTCTTTCCCCCTTCACAGCACTCCCATTTCATCAGTGTCCTCGTACCCCCTTCACATTACAGACCCCCATTATATTGGTCTTCTTTCCCCCTTCACATCACAGTCCTCCATTACATCAGTGTCCTCATTCCCCCCCTTCCCATCACAGCCCCCCCACCATTACATCAGTGTCCTCTTTCCCCCTTTACATCACAGCCCCCCATTCCATTAATGTCCTCGTACTCCCTTCACATCACAGCTGCCCCATTCCATCAGTGTCCTTGTACCCCCTTCACATCACAGCCCCCCTATTCCATCAGTGTCCTCGTACCCCCCCTTCACATCAGTGTCATGTCCTCGTACCCCCCCTTCACATCAGTGTCCTCTTTCCCCTTTCACACCACAGCCCCCCATTCCATCAGTGTCCTTGTACCCCCTTCACATACATCACAACCCCCCACCATTACATCAGTGTCCTCATTCACCCTTCACATCACAGCCCCCATTACATCAGTCTCCTCGCTCCCACCTTCACATACATCACAACCCCCCACCATTACATCAGTGTCCTCATTCACCCTTCACATCACAGCCCCCATTACATCAGTCTCCTCGCTCCCACCTTCACATCACAGCCCCCCATTCCATCAGTGTCCTTGTACCCCCTTCACATACATCACAACCCCCCACCATTACATCAGTGTCCTCATTCACCCTTCACATCACAGCCCCCATTACATCAGTCTCCTCGCTCCCATTACATTAGTGTCCAGAATACCTTCCGTGCTATGTATGGCACTATAGTCCCAAATAACCGATAAAGTAATCCCAAGTGTTGTATTGCCAACTGCAGCTGTATATGATAAAAAAAAAACCTCAAACATGAAAAATAAATGTTTGTACCCGGTTACATTACAGTGCCCCCTTACATTACAGCCCCCCTTTACATTGCAGTGCCCCACTTACATTACAATCACCCCCTTCATACTGGACCCCCTCTATCCAGCCCTACCTTACATAGAAGGCATGAGGTGTAACAGGTCCAGATGGAGGGCGGGAGCATCCCAACTTTTCCTGATAGCTACTGGGTGATTGGTTGCTAGGACCGCCCTGCTTCCCTAGCAACCAATCACCGATTGAAAAGTGTAGGCTGCTCCCGCTCTCCATCCAGACCTTCCATCCCTCCCAGTCATCTGCCCTGCTATTAGCATGTTGGAAGAGCGGACACACAGGAAGCTGAATGGCGCAGTCCGGACAGGACAGTCCCGCAATACAGCATTTAGTAATGCCTGGTCTATACTGATGAAAATAAAATACATTGATATCCATTAAAAAAATGTTTTGATAATAAAAATATATTTTGTATCCACACCTCGACCTATCAGATTTGTCTTTTTTTTTTACTTTCTCTACAAAACAATTCATCACAGCCAACTCAAGATGGGAAGGAGGAGTAGATTGTCGCCGTTTGTTCTTCGGGAGGGAGGTGAGTAAAGATATGAAAGCGTCCAATAAATGTTAATAGATTGGGGGGGGGGGGGGGGGTCTGGGGTATATCACCGCCATCACTTGTAGAAAACTCGTATGTACCCTCAGGGTGGGGATCATGCGGAGAGAAAATTTGCTCAAATTTCAGTAATCTATTTGATTCCAATATGTAGACTCAGGTAGGAATCCTAAGTACATAGCCCGATCAGCAGGGGGAGCACTTCCCACCTGAGGAGCCCAGAGAACTGAGAGGACTAAACTCTAAGACACTGATGGTGAACCTTGGCACCCCAGATGTTTTGGAACTACATTTCCCATGATGCTCTACACTACACTGCAGAGTGCATGAGCATCATGGGAAATGTAGTTTCAAAACATCTGGGGTGCCAAGGTTTCGCCATCACTGCTTTAAGATGTCAGAAGTTCTGGAATTACATGGACCACTTGAATACATTTCTCCAAAATCCGGTCAAGGGGACCACAACATGTTCCTATAACTGTTAATCCGCATAGACAAAAAATGGTTTCCTATATTTGCTCCTCGTAACCCCCCAGATTGGTTTCTAAGAGCAGGTTCTCATTCTTCTTGTCCCCCTCCATGTCCCCACACAAGAAGATCCCAATAGAGTTACTGCCTACTACAATGAGATGCAGTGTTGCATGTGGAGCATCACATTGAACCAAGCTGGGCCAAATGGAGACTTTAATGTCCATTTATTCCTGGAGTTTGGCTTCAAACACTAAATCTAAATCAGCCCTGAGGAAGGAGGACTTTCATAACCTTGAAACGTGTTGAACTTTTAGCTTTAGATAGAGAACTTTATACCAAGGTTTGGTCTTTACCTCTTGATTGCCCTTCAGGTTATGTTGTTTGAGATTGCATAGCAATGATGACCAATGCCAATTACACAGATATGAACCTCTGCAATTTAAACCGGGGTCTTGAGGAAGGGAGATGTGCAATCCCTGAAACACGTTAACAGTCTTGCCCAGGTTTGATCTATCCCTAATCTATTGCCCTTCAAGTTACATTATTTGAGATCGTGTAGGCCAAAAAGTACATTTGACCTTCAGCAATGACCAAGGTACGTTGCACAAATGTGAACCTGCACCATTTAAAATGGCCCTGAAGAGGGGGCTTTGTAAACCCTGAAACGTGTTGGGGTCGTCTAGATCTGGTATCTAGATAAAGAACTTTTTACTAAGGTTCGGTCTATAACACTCTATTGCACTTCATGTTATGTTGTTTAGAATTGTGTAGGAAAAAAAAAAAATGTACATTTGACCTTCGGCATGGAGCAACATCCATTGCACAGATGTGAACCTCTGCCATTTAAAATGGTCCTGAAGAAGGGGGTCCTGCAAACCCTTAAAACATGTTGAACTGTTGGCTCTAGATAAAGAAAAATGTAAAAAAAAGGGAAAGGCTGGTGACATGAAAGTCGGCTAAAACATAATTGTATTAATGCAGGTGAACAGCCAAAAAAGCCAACGCGTTTCAGCCGTCAGGCCTTAATCAGGACAGACAGCCGAAACACGTTGGGATTTTTTTTACTGTTCACTTGCATGAATAAAATTACGTTTTAGACGATTTTCATGGCACCAGCCTTTGCCTTTTTTTTTTTTGAATTGACTGTATATGGAGGTTTGCAGAGACTGGCCAGGCTGAGCGACGTGTTTTTGAGGCTGACCAGGAACTACACAGGAAGTAGTAGCTTGGACGCACCTGTCCGAGTTCTCTTCTAAATAAGGAACAGTTTTCTCCAGGTTTGAAATATCCCCAGCTATTGCCCTTCATGTTACATTATGGAGGATTATGAAGGCCAAAAAGTACATTTGACTTTCAGCAATGACCTCCTCACCATGGGGAGGGGCTCATTGCTCCGATTTGACGGCATCCATTGATAAACTTCACAAATGTCTTTAAGAAAGGAACTGAAGTGATAAGAGATGATTAGGAATGAGATTTCTTTGCCTGCACACAGTGATATCTGGTGTGCCGTCACCTCATTGGGATCAATTAAAATCTCCTTAGAGGGAATTTATCAAGAAAAGCTACATTTCCTTACATTTCATATCTTACAAACACATATTCACTTTCCATTCGAGGAAAAAAATGTACCATTGCTCTATACCAGTGTTTCTCAACTCCAGTCCTCAAGGCGCCCCAACAGGTCATGTTTCGAGGCTTTCCATTATTTTGCACAGGTGATTTGTTCAGTTTTAATGCCTTAAGCCCCATACACACTATCAGATTTTCTGCTGAGTTTTTCCTTCAGATTTACCAAAACCATATAATATGAGGTCAAACCTTAGGAGTTTCAATGTGTATACAATCAGGCAGGCCCTTACACTACATGGTTTTGGAAAATCTGAAGGAAAAAGTCAACAGAAAATCTGATAGTGTGTATGGGGCTTTAGTAATTACCACAGCTGTTTTATCTGAGGGAAAACCTGAAAACATGACCTGTTGGGGCGCCTTGAGGACTGGAGTTCAGAAACACTGCTCTATACCAGAGGTCTCCGAACAGTGGCCTTTATCTGACCCTTGGGGCACCATTTCTCACAATGACATGAGGCACTACTCCTCCTGATGACACCAACAATTAGGCACCATTCTTTCCACTGACACCAACAGAGGGGCAGAATTTCTCCCACTGATACCAATGATGGGGCACTATTCCTCCCACTGATACCAATGATGGGGTACTATTCCTCCCACTGATACCAATGATGGGGCACTATTCCTCCCACTGATACCAATGATGGGACACTATTCCTCCCACTGACACCAATGATGGGACACTATTCCTCCCACCGACACCAATGATGGGACACTATTCCTCCCACCGACACCAATGATGGGACACTATTCCTCCCACCGATACCAATGATGGGACACTATTCCTCCCACTGATACCAATGATGGGACACTATTCCTCCCACTGACACCAATGATGGGACACTATTCCTCCCACTGACACCAATGATGGGACACTATTCCTCCCACTGACACCAATGATGGGACACTATTCCTCCCACTGACACCAATGATGGGACACTATTCCTCCCACTGACACCAATGATGGGACACTATTCCTCCCACTGACACCAATGATGGGACACTATTCCTCCCACTGACACCAATGATGGGACACTATTCCTCCCACTGACACCAATGAGGGGGCACTATTCCTCCCACCAATACCAATGATGGGGCACTATTCCTCCCACTGACACCAATGATGGAGCACTATTTCTCCCACTGACACCAATGATGGAGCACTATTCCTCCCACTGATACCAATGATGGGGCACTATTCCTCCCACTGATACCAAATGATGGAGCACTATTCCTCCCACTGATACCAATGATGGGGCACTATTCCTCCCACTGACACCAATGAGGGGGCACTATTCCTCCCACCAATACCAATGATGGGGCACTATTCCTCCCACTGATACCAATGATGGAGCACTATTCCTCCCACTGACACCAATGATGGGGTACTATTGATCTTTTATTAAAAAGAATCAAGCAACCAATTTTATACAAAAGTAAAAAACAAAACCATAGTACAAAACTTCAACAGAAATCCAAGGAATACACATCCATGTTCAGTATATTTACAATATATACATAATCCACTACCAAAACTATTTACATAAAGCAGCAGAGAGGGCCTAAGAGGCACAACCCATCACCTATGTACGCAGCCATTTATCAAAAATTAATCCAAAAAATAATCTAGGGTGAAAAGAGACAGACAGCCACACCCGGGAAAGAGACTCCTGGCAGTCAGGGAGGCTTGAAACCCCTCCACGCCTTCAACCAAGCCCCCTGACTCCGCTTGTCTCTCTCAAGCACCCGAATCTTCTCCACCTCATGCAGAATGTCATACACCACCACCTGAACAGGAAGGATTTTACGCCGAATGCAGACCTGACACCGTGCGTTCCAAGTGAAATAACGGACTACTAGGCTAACTAGAAAAAGTGTATCTAAACAAAATACCCCACCAGTATTGAATGCTCCATACACCCACTCAGCATAACCCAGCCTGGAGAGGAAAGGGACACCGAGGGCCCGTCCCACCTGTTTGTACACCTCTATGTTAAAAGGGCAATGAAGCAGAAAATGGTCCATAGTCTCCTCCTCACCTGCACACTCCTCCCGAGGACAGCTACGATCCACCCCACTGCGGAATTTCAAATTGCCCCTAACATAGAGTCTCCCATGGAAGCACAACCAGGCCAGATCCCTGAATTTAGGGGGTACTCTGTCCAAATTAATAAGTCTTAACCCTGCCCTCAAAACTGGGCCTGGGCAATCCCTTAAGGCCAGTGGGTCATGAAAGACTTCGCTCAAGACTCGACTCATAAGGACTTTCCTCGGAACCGATCTGAGATCTTCAGCCGACAATCGCCACTGCCGTAATAACTTCAGGCACGGAGCGACATAGGCTGGTAGCTGACCACGATGACCCCTGAGATTCTTCACTTGGCCACCTTCTTCCCAAAGTCGCAGAAAAGGCCTAAACCAAGATCTAAAAATGCCTGCCCATCCAGGAGGTTCCACTGCAAGCATATTACCAATATTAAACTTGAGAAAAAGCAGTGAAAAGAAAAGAACTGGGTTGACCATACCTAAGCCACCCTCCCTCCTGGATAGATAGGTGACATTCCTCTTGATGGGGTTCAGTCTGTTCCCCCACAACATCTGGAAGAACACACTACTGACCCTAGCATAGAGAGACACTGGCAAGATGCAGACAAAGCTGACATACAAAAAGATCGGAATCAGATAAGTCTTAATCAGATCAACCCTTTCCCTCATAGATAACTTCCATTTCTTCCAGCTGACCACCTTAGTATTGGCAATTTCCAGTCTGCCTTCCCAGTTTTTGAGGCCATAATCGCCGGGTCCAAATTCAATGCCTAGAATCTTAATTCTTTCCTGGGGCACTGGAAAGGTGTCCGGGAGATCAAAACCCTCACCTTCCTTTCCCATCCAGAAGTCTTCACTCTTTTCCTGATTGATCTTGGAGCCTGATGCAAATTCATCAATGGGACATCTTCATCATTTAGACCTGGAGTAGAGTCCAAAAAGCTTTCCATCTTGTCACCGTCAAGCTCTTTCCTCCCAAGAAGGTCAGCATAAAAGGACCTCACGACCTCCAGAATCCCTGACCTGGACTTTGTCAAGGAACCTGTACTGTCTTTAAGGCCAACGACCATTTTAACAGCTACACCTTGTTTGCAGTTCTGGTAAGGGTCAGGCGAGTGGTACTTCCCATAGTCCCTCTCCAGAACCAAAGAGGCATGCCGGTCATATTGACACTTCCTGAGAAGGAGTTTCACTTCGGAGATTTCCCCAGGATCTCCACCTCTCGAGACAAGAATATCCAGCTTCCTCCGTAAACGTTGGTAGGTCATGTATTTATTAAACTGTTTTCTATTGGCTAGGCCCCTGAAGAATCCAGCGATCCTCTTTTTGGTCAGCTCCCACCACTCAGCCTTGCTGCTACAAAAGTCCAGGATGGTCACCTGTGCCTGAAAGAATTCCTCAAAGGATTGTCTAACATGTTCTTCCTTGAGTAGAGTCGAATTCAATCTCCAGATGCCCTTACCCCTCTGAGGGGCGTCTGAAGCATTCAGGACCACAGATAGCATACAGTGATCAGAGAACTCCACTGCCTGCACCACTGGGGGTGAGAAAGCAGAGGTCTCCTTCAAAAAAAACCTATCTATTCTACTCTGACTATTACCTCGATGAAAGGTGAACCCGGTGTCATCCGGGAGGTGCTTAATGTGCACATCCACAAGACCAGCATCCCTAACCATACTATTTAAAATAACGCTATCATATCCCAGCCTGTCCTTGAAGTCCTTCCTGTCCTTGGGCCTAGTTACTGTATTAAAGTCACCTCCAAAGACCACTTGCCGGGATGTAAAAAGAAATGGCTTGATCCTTGTAAAAAGGCATTTCCTGTGCCACTTTGTGTGCGGCCCATAAACATTAATTAGGCGCAGGTCCTGCCCTCCCACAAGGACGTCTAAGACCATACATCTCCCAATCTCCACCTCAATAACCCGCCGGATAGTTACCATGCCGGTTTTAAACAACACCGCCACACCGCCGTAAGGCTCGGCCGCAAGAGACCAGTAAGATGGACCATACCTCCACTCTCTCTTGGCCATATGAATATCTGCCAAGGAGGTGAGCCTAGTCTCTTGCAAAAATAAAATTTCAGCATCTAATTGGCTGAACAAAAAGAAGGCCATAGAACGAGCTCTTACTGACTTAATGCTGGCGACATTTATTGTCACCACTTTTAACGGAGGGGGAACCGCCATTTGGGTTATTGGGTGGATTGCTTCTTAGCTCCCCTCTGCTGCTCATCACCAGAAGCCTCTCTCTTTCTTGAGGTCGCCTCAAACTCCATCTCAGAATCAGAACTTCGCTCCGAAGAAGCTCCAGATGAGGAAATCTCCCACTTAGAGGACCTATAACGGTGCACTGGAGCCGTCCTCACCACCTGCTTCTTCCGCTTCCCAACCTTCCTTCTCTCCTCCAGGTACTGCAGGTCAGCTTCAGAGATGCCCTTATCTCCTGTTTTTTTCTTTGAAGTCTTTACAGAAGACTCCTTTAGAGAGGCAGAAGCGACCTTTTTAATACCCACTACCACTCCTGGTGGGGGGGTTGCTCCCTTTGAATCAGACTTAGGAGGGGTAGACTCCTGGGGGGTAACTGACTCGGGGGGCACAGACTTGGAAGGTTCTGACACATGAGGAGAGGGTACAGTAGGCTGGGGGGACACAGAGACAGATACAGAAGGAATACTTACAGACACAGGAGGGGTGGCCACAGGAACTGGGGAGGGATCCTGAGCAGGACCAGGGGAGTCAGTCACCGCAGAGGAGGATGGTACACCAGGGACATCACCCTCCATCCTGTCCAGCCTTGACATGTCATCTATTACCTCCTTCTCCATATTGTGCCAGGCTTCAGGACATCTGCTGTAGGGGTGGCCAAGGCGCAGGCACAGGTTGCACCTGATCATCTCGGTGCAGTCCTTGGCCATATGACCCTGACCCCGACACACTGAACATATCAAGGCTGAACAGGAAGAGCTCAAATGCCCCTTTTCTCCACAGCGGTGACACAGCTTCGGCTGACCAGGGTAGAAAATAGTCATCCTATCCCTCCCTATAAAGGCTGAGGAGGGCAGGTGACGGACAACATTCCCATCCCTGGCCAACCTGACTGTTACTGACCAACCCCCAGTCCAGATGTTACGTTCATCAAGGATTTTGCTGGGCTTAGTCAAAACCTCACCATAGTTCCTTAACCAGACCTCTAGGTCCCGAGCAGGAACACTCTCATTGGTGAGTATGATGGTGATCTTTTTCACCGTTGACCTTTGCGAAACCGCAACTGGGGCCAGACCTTCCCATTCAGGTCTTGACCTGCACCGAGCCTCATATCGCTCCCAGAACAGGTCAAGACCCTCTGGCCTGGTAAAACTAATGGTATAATCCCGTGTCCCAGCAACATGTATTAGAGCATACAGGTCATTTGCCCCAAAACCCATCTCCAAAATCAAATCCACCACTGCACGCCGTGCTGGAGGAATTGCACCACCTTCCCATTTGAGAATTACCACATTTCTTCTCGGACCCCCAGCAGAAGCCAGAGACCCAAGACCAGATCCCGGGGTGCCCAAAGTGGTAGGCTGCAGGGGGAAACCCCGCTTTGGGGGCGGAGCCACCAGGAGCAGAGCGTACCACCTGAGCAAACGTGGGTTTATCAGGGCCAAGGCCCCACACTGAAGTCACAGTAGTCTGTTCATTATTATTATTTGCTTGGACTGAGCTGGGACGATTGTCCATCACACTTGTACAATTGCTATCAGTCACACACACGTTCAATTTCCCATCAGGAATAGTCACAGTTGCTGCAATACCAGCTGTCTCCTGATGCTGCACTGTAGAGTCTCCAGCAGCTGTGGGGCAAACAGCTTTAGACTCAGCCAAAGGAGAGTTAATAGGCTCTGCTGACACCGGTAGTTCCTTTTCAGAAATGTCATTTTTTAAATGCAGCTCTTGCTGCGCTGCAGCATTAGCAGGTACAACATTGCTACACATAGCATTAGAGACTTGATTGTCACTGGGCACACTTTCTACATTGCTCATGGTGTTAGATGACACAAAAACATATTCATCCCCTGCTTGGGGCTTGTCATTATCAGGCACATTATCAGTTATGTCCTCATCACCAAACGCCAGCTGATCCCCCCCGCATAGGAGACTCCATTACCTGGATGGCCCTGAGCATGCCTCCTGAGTCCTGGGAAGGCATGGGGCTGCTTACCTCTACCTGAGGGGGCAGGGGGTCAGAACTGGGGGTCTCCTCCTCCACCTCCATCTTTGTCATCCTCGCAAACCTTTTATCATTGTAAAACTTTTCCTTAAATGGCCCATCTCTTCCTTCCATCATGGCCACAATGGTCTCCTGGTGTTCAACCCGGACCTTGGCCAGCTGGATCTCCGGATCCATGGACCCTCGTTTCTGGCTGTGCAAGCCCTCACGCTGCCTTCTCAGGCGCTTCAGCTCCGCTCTCAGTTTATAGAGCTTGTCTCTTTCTCTATTCAGGGCTTTAATCCCGGCCACCACTCGCTCCTGAATTGCCTCTGAGCCTTCATCCTTACCAGGGGCAGAGAGATCACAAGCCATGGTTTGTACAGAGGAAGGCATGTCACCTGATGGCCCAGGAGATGGCTGGGAGCTTCCAGCAGGAGAGGCCCTGCTGGCCTCCATGGCTTCCCCAGAAAGGGGCCAGGAGAGCTGGGATAGATTTCCTCACCACTCCCCTCTCACACGGATCTGCAGCAGCTCCAGAGAGACAGCCTCCTCCTGACACACCTGTGCTCCAATGATGGGTGGGGCACTATTCCTCCCACTGACACCAATGATGGGGTGCTATTCCTCCCACTGACACCAATGAGGGGGTGCTATTCCTCCCACTGACACCAATGATGGGACACTATTCCTCCCACTGATACCAACGATGGGGCACTATTCCTCCCACTGACACCAATGATGGAGCACTATTCCTACCACTGACACCAATGAGGGGGCACTATTCCTCCCACCAATACCAATGATGGGGCACTATTGATCTTTTATTAAAAGAATCAAGCAACCAATTTTATACAAAAGTAAAAAACAAAACCATAGTACAAAACTTCAACAGAAATCCAAGGAATACACATCCATGTTCAGAATATATACAATATATACATAATCCGTTACCAAAACTATTTACATAAAGCAGCAGAGAGGGCCTAAGAGGCACAACCCATCACCTATGTACGCAGCCATTTATCAAAAATTAATCCAAAAAATAATAATCTAGGGTGATAAGAGACAGACAGCCACACCCGGGAAAGAGACTCCTGGCAGTCAGGGAGGCTTGAAACCCCTCCACGCCTTCAACCAAGCCCCCTGACTCCGCTTGTCTCTCTCAAGTACCCGAATCTTCTCCACCTCATGCAGAATGTCATACACCACCACCTGAACAGGAAGGATTTTACGCCGAATGCTGACCTGACACCGTGCGTTCCAAGTGAAATAACGGACTACTATGCTAACTAGAAAAAGTGTATCTAAACAAAAAACCCCACCAGTATTGAATGCTCCATACACCCACTCAGCATAACCCAGCCTGGAGAGGAAAGGAACACCGAGGGCCCGCCCCACCTGTTTGTACACCTCTATGTTAAAAGGGCAATGAAGCAGAAAATGGTCCATAGTCTCCTCCTCACCTGCACACTCCTCCCGAGGACAGCTACGATCCACCCCACTGCGGAATTTCAAATTGCCCCTAACATAGAGCCTCCCATGGAAGCACATCCAGGCCAGATCCCTGAATTTAGGAGGTACTCTGTCCAAATTAATAAGTCTTAACCCTGCCCTCAAAACTGGGCCTGGGCAATCCCTTAAGGCCAGTGGGTCATGAAAGACTTCGCTCAAGACTCGACTCATAAGGACTTTCCTCGGAACCGATCTGAGATCTTCAGCCGACAATCGCCACTGCCGTAATAACTTCAGGCACGGAGCGACATAGGCTGGTAGCTGACCACGATGACCCCTGAGATTCTTCACTTGGCCACCTTCTTCCCAAAGTCGCAGAAAAGGCCTAAACCAAGATCTAAAAATGCCTGCCCATCCAGGAGGTTCCACTGCAAGCATATTACCAATATTAAACTTGAGAAAAAGCAGTGAAAAGAAAAGAACTGGGTTGACCATACCTAAGCCACCCTCCCTCCTGGATAGATAGGTGACATTCCTCTTGATGGGGTTCAGCCTGTTCCCCCACAACATCTGGAAGAACACACTACTGACCCTAGCATAGAGAGACACTGGCAAGATGCAGACAAAGCTGACATACAAAAAGATCGGAATCAGGTAAGTCTTAATCAGATCAACCCTTTCCCTCATAGATAACTTCCATTTCTTCCAGCTGACCACCTTAGTATTGGCAATTTCCAGTCTGCCTTCCCAGTTTTTGAGGCCATAATCGCCGGGTCCAAATTCAATGCCTAGAATCTTAATTCTTTCCTGGGGCACTGGAAAGGTGTCCGGGAGATCAAAACCCTCACCTTCCTTTCCCATCCAGAAGACTTCACTCTTTTCCTGATTGATCTTGGAGCCTGATGCTTCAGAATACCGTGATGTCAGAGAGACCACCTCCTCTGCTTCATCCGCCCCGGTGACAATCACTGACACATCGTCCGCATAGGCAACTACCCTCAAAGGCGGCTCACCCGGGAGACCCACTGGTACCCCACACAACATGCCGCTCTCTAGCCTCCTGATGAAGGGGTCGATTGCAAACACATAGAGCAGGGGACTCAGGGGACAACCCTGGCGCACCCCGGAGCCAACTTTAAAGGACTGCCCAACCCAACCATTAACAAGAGGAAAGCTTTCTGCCCCCTTATACAAGACTTTTAACCAATCGACAAAACCACCCGGCAGACCGTACTTACTAAGGAGCAACCACAGGTACTCATGGTTGACACGATCAAAAGCCTTTGCCTGATCTAATGTCAGCAAATACTTTCCCCAGCCTGCAGCCCTGCATCGCTCCAAGGCCTCCCGGACAGCTAAAACTGCTGTGAAGGTGCACCTACCCTGGACCGAACAGTGCTGATGGCGAGAAAGCAAAGACTCTGCTACTGACGATAGGCGCCAGAAAAATATCTTTGCCAGTATCTTTCTATCGACATTAAGAAGGCTGATGGGGCGCCAATTCTCAATCATCGAAGGATCTTTACCCTTTGAAAGAAGAATCACAGCCGAGTGCCTCATGGAAGGGGGAAGTACCCCCTCAGCAAGGCAACTGTTAAAAACCTCTACCAAATGTGGGGCCAGAATAGACTTAAAGGCTTTGTAAAACTCAGCCGTCAAGCCATCCGGTCCAGGTGACTTTTTGATGGCAAGTTGTTCAATTGCCCTCATCACCTCTTCAACTGTGATCTCCTCTGTCAAATTCATCAATGGGACATCTTCATCATTTAGACCTGGAGTAGAGTCCAAAAAGCCTTCCATCTTGTCACGGTCAAGCTCTTTCCTCCCAAGAAGGTCAGCATAAAAGGACCTCACGACCTCCAGAATCCCTGACCTGGACTTTGTCAAGGAACCTGTACTGTCTTTAAGGCCAACGACTGTTTTAACAGCTACACCTTGTTTGCAGTTCTGGTAAGGGTCAGGCGAGTGGTACTTCCCATAGTCCCTCTCCAGAACCAAAGAGGCATGCCGGTCATATTGACACTTCCTGAGAAGGAGTTTCACTTCGGAGATTTCCCCAGGATCTCCACCTCTCGAGACAAGAATATCCAGCTTCCTCCGTAAACGTTGGTAGGTCATGTATTTATTAAACTGTTTTCTATTGGCTAGGCCCCTGAAGAATCCAGCGATCCTCTTTTTGGTCAGCTCCCACCACTCAGCCTTGCTGCTACAAAAGTCCAGGATGGTCACCTGTGCCTGAAAGAATTCCTCAAAGGATTGTCTAACATGTTCTTCCTTGAGTAGAGTCGAATTCAATCTCCAGATGCCCTTACCCCTCTGAGGGGCGTCTGAAGCATTCAGGACCACAGATAGCATACAGTGATCAGAGAACTCCACTGCCTGCACCACTGGGGGTGAGAAAGCAGAGGTCTCCTTCAAAAAAAACCTATCTATTCTACTCTGACTATTACCTCGATGAAAGGTGAACCCAGTGTCATCCGGGAGGTGCTTAATGTGCACATCCACAAGACCAGCATCCCTAACCATACTATTTAAAAAAACGCTATCATATCCCAGCCTGTCCTTGAAGTCCTTCCTGTCCTTGGGCCTAGTTACTGTATTAAAGTCACCTCCAAAGACCACTTGCCGGGATGTAAAAAGAAATGGCTTGATCCTTGTAAAAAGGCATTTCCTGTCCCACTTTGTGTGCGGCCCATAGACATTAATTAGGCGCAGGTCCTGCCCTCCCACAAGGACGTCTAAGACCATACATCTCCCAATCTCCACCTCAATAACCCGCCGGATAGTTACCATGCCGGTTTTAAACAACACCGCCACACCGCCGTAAGGCTCGGCCGCAAGAGACCAGTAAGATGGACCATACCTCCACTCTCTCTTGGCCATATGAATATCTGCCAAGGAGGTGAGCCTAGTCTCTTGCAAAAATAAAATTTCAGCATCTAATTGGCTGAACAAAAAGAAGGCCATAGAACGAGCTCTTACTGACTTAATGCTGGCGACATTTATTGTCACCACTTTTAACGGAGGGGGAACCGCCATTTGGGTTATTGGGTGGATTGCTTCTTAGCTCCCCTCTGCTGCTCATCACCAGAAGCCTCTCTCTTTCTTGAGGCCGCCTCAAACTCCATCTCAGAATCAGAACTTCGCTCCGAAGAAGCTCCAGATGAGGAAATATCCCAATTAGAGGACCTATAACGGTTGGAGACAGGCACTGGAGCCTGTTCCGTCCTCACCACCTGCTTCTTCCGCTTCCCAACCTTCCTTCTCTCCTCCAGGTACTGCAGGTCAGCTTCAGAGATGCCCTTATCTCCTGTTTTTTTCTTTGAAGTCTTTACAGAAGACTCCTTTAGAGAGGCAGAAGCGACCTTTTTAAAACCCACTACCACTCCTGGTGGGGGGGTTACTCCCTTTGAATCTGACTTAGGAGGGGTAGACTCCTGGGGGGTAACTGACTCGGGGGGCACAGACTTGGAAGGTTCTGACACAAGAGGAGGGGATACAGTAGGCTGGGGGGACACAGAGACAGATACAGAGGGAATACTTACAGACACAGGAGGGGTGGCCACAGGAACTGGAGAGGGATCCTGAGCAGGACCAGGGGAGTCAGTCACCGCAGAGGAGGATGGTACACCAGGGGCCTCACCCTCCATCCTGTCCAGCCTTGACAAGTCATCTAGTACCTCCTTCTCCATATTGTGCCAGGCTTCAGGACATCTGCTGTAGGGGTGGCCAAGGCGCAGGCACAGGTTGCACCTGATCATCTCGGTGCAGTCCTTAGCCATATGACCCTGACCCCGACACACTGAACATATCAAGGCTGAACAGGAAGAGCTCAAATGCCCCTTTTCTCCACAGCGGTGACACAGCTTCGGCTGACCAGGGTAGAAAATAGTCATCCTATCCCTCCCTATAAAAGCTGAGGAGGGCAGGTGACGGACAACATTCCCATCCCTGGCCAACCTGACTGTAACCGACCAACCCCCAGTCGAGATGTTACGTTCATCAAGGATTTTGCTGGGCTTAGTCAAAACCTCACCATAGTTCCTTAACCAGACCTCTAGGTCCCGAGCAGGAACACTCTCATTGGTGAGTATGATGGTTATCTTTTTCACCGTTGACCTTTGCGAAACCGCAACTGGGGCCAGACCTTCCCATTCAGGTCTTGACCTGCACCGAGCCTCATATCGCTCCCAGAACAGGTCAAGACCCTCTGGCCTGGTGAAACTAATGGTATAATCCCGTGTCCCAGCTACATGTATAAAGGCATACAGGTCATTTGCCCCAAAACCCATCTCCAAAATCAAATCCACCACTGCACGCCGTGCTGGAGGGATCGCACCACCTTCCCATTTGAGAATTACCACATTTCTTCTCGGACCCCCAGCAGAAGCCAGAGACCCAAGACCAGATCCCGGGGTGCCCAAAGTGGTAGGCTGCAGGGGGAAACCCCGCTTGGGGGCGGAGCCACCAGGAGCAGAGCGTACCACCTGAGCAAACGTGGGTTTATCAGGGCCAAGGCCCCACACTGAAGTCACAGTAGTCTGTACATTATTATTATTTGCTTGGACTGAGCTGGGACGATTGTCCATCACACTTGTACAATTGCTATCAGTCACACACACGTTCAATTTCCCATCAGGAATAGTCACAGTTGCTGCAATACCAGCTGTCTCCTGATGCTGCACTGTAGAGTCTCCAGCAGCTGTGGGGCAAACATTTTTAGACTCAGCCAAAGGAGAGTTAATAGGCTCTGCTGACACCGGTAGTTCCTTTTCAGAAATGTCATTTTTTAAATGCAGCTCTTGCTGCGCTGCAGCATCAGCAGGTACAACATTGCTACACATAGCATTAGAAACTTGAGTGTCACTGGGCACACTTTCTACATTGCTCATGGTGTTAGATGACACAAAAACAGATTCATCCCCTGCTTGGGGCTTGACATTATCAGGCACATTATCAGTTATGTTCTCATCACCAAACGCCAGCTGATCCCCCCGCACAGGAGACTCCATTACCTGGATGGCCCTGAGCATGCCTCCTGAGTCCTGGGAAGGCATGGGGCTGCTTACCTCTACCTGAGGGGGCAGGGGGTCAGAACTGGGGGTCTCCTCCTCCACCTCCATCTTTGTCATCCTCGCAAACCTTTTTTCATTGTAAAACTTTTCCTTAAATGGCCCATCTCTTCCTTCCATGATGGACACAATGGTCTCCTGATGTTCAACCCGGACCTTGGCCAGTTGGATCTCCGGATCCATGGACCCTCGTTTCTGGCTGTGCAAGCCCTCACGCTGCCTTCTCAGGCGCTTCAGCTCCGCTCTCAGTTTATAGAGCTTGTCTCTTTCTCTATTCAGGGCTTTAATCCCGGCCACCACTCGCTCCTGAATTGCCTCTGAGCCTTCATCCTTACCAGGGGCAGAAAGATCACAAGCCATGGTTTGTACAGAGGAAGGCATGTCACCTGATGGCCCAGGAGATGGCTGAGAGCTTCCAGCAGGAGAGGCCCTGCTGGCCTCCATGGCTTCCCCAGAAAGGGGCCAGGAGAGCTGGGATAGATTTCCTCCCCAGTCCCCTCTCACACGGATCTGCAGCAGCTCCAGAGAGACAGCCTCCTCCTGACACACCTGTGCTCCAATGATGGGTGGGGCACTATTCCTCCCACTGACACCAATGATGGGGTGCTATTCCTCCCACTGACACCAATGAGGGGGTGCTATTCCTCCCACTGACACCAATGATGGGACACTATTCCTCCCACTGATACCAACGATGGGGCACTATTCCTCCCACTGACACCAATGATGGAGCACTATTCCTACCACTGACACCAATGAGGGGGCACTATTCCTCCCACCAATACCAATGATGGGGCACTATTCCTCCCACTGACACCAATGATGGAGCACTATTTCTCCCACTGACACCAATGATGGAGCACTATTCCTCCCACTGATACCAATGATGGGGCACTATTCCTCCCACTGATACCAATGATGGGGCACTATTCCTCCCACTGACACCAATGAGGGGGCACTATTCCTCCCACCAATACCAATGATGGGGCACTATTCCTCCCACTGACACCAATGATGGAGCACTATTTCTCCCACTGACACCAATGATGGGGCACTATTCCTCCCACTGATACCAATGATGGGGACACTATTCCTCCCACTGACACCAATGATGGAGCACTATTCCTCCCACTGACACCAATGATGGGACACTATTCCTCCCACTGACACCAATGATGGGACACTATTCCTCCCACTGACACCAATGATGGAGCACTATTCCTCCCACTGACACCAATGATGGAGCACTATTCCTCCCACTGATACCAATGATGGGGCACTATCCCTCTGCCTACTGACCACAGGCGCCTTTTTTTTTTTTTTGCTCCCTCTGACCACAAAACTTGAGGCCACTGGTGTCAGGGCATTTTCTGAGTAGAAAGGCCACAGTTCATCCCCCTAAAGTCTGAAGGACAATAATCAGAGGTCACATCAGAGGTCCTCCCATCACATCAGAGGTCCTTCCATCACATCAGAGGTCCTCCCATCACATCAGAGGTCCTCCCATCACATCAGAGGTCCCCCCAACACATCAGAGGTCCCCCCAACACATCAGAGGTCCCCCCAACACAACAGAGGTCCCCCCAACACAACAGAGGTTCTCCCATCACATCATATCAGAGGTCCCCCCATCACATCAGAGGTCCCCCCATCACATCAGAGGTCCCCCCATCACATCAGAGGTCCCCCCATCACATCAGAGGTCCTCCCATCACATCAGAGGTCCTCCCATCACATCAGAGGTCCTTCCATCACATCAGAGGTCCCCCCTCATCATATCAGAGATCCTCTATCACAGCAGAGGTCCTCTATCACATCAGAGGTCCTCCCATCACATCAGAGGTTCTCCCATCACATCAGAGGTTCTCCCATCAGAGGTTCTCCCATAACATCAGAGGTCCTTAATCACATCAGAGGTCCCCCTATCACATCAGAGGTCCCCCATCACATCAGAGGTCCCCCCATCACATCAGAGGTCCCCCCATCACATCAGAGGTCCCCCCATCACATCAGAGGTCCCCCCATCACATCAGAGGTCCCCCATAACATCAGAGGTCCCCCATAACATCAGAGGTCCCCAATCACATCAGAAGTCCCCAATCACATCAGAGGTCCTCCCATCACATCAGAGGTCCTCCCATCACATCAGAGGTCCTTCTATCACATCAGAGGTCCCCCCATCACATCAGAGGTCCTCCCATCACATCAGAGGTCCCCCCATCACATTAGAGGTACTCCCATCACATCAGAGGTCCCCCCATCATATTAGAGCCCCCCCCATCATATCAGAGGTCCTCTCATCATATCAGAGGTCCTCTCATCATATCAGAGGTCCTCTCATCATATCAGAGGTCCTCTCATCATATCAGAGGTCCTCTCATCATATCAGAGGTCCTCTCATCATATCAGAGGTCCTCTCATCATATCAGAGGTCCTCTCATCATATCAGAGGTCCTCTCATCATATCAGAGGTCCTCTCATCATATCAGAGGTCCTCTCATCATATCAGAGGTCCTCCCATCACATCCCAGGTCCTTCCATCACATCAGAGGTCCCACCATCACATCAGAGGTTCCACCATCACATCAGAGGTCCCACCATCACATTAGAGGTCCCCCCAACACATCAGAGGTCCCATCATCACATCCGAGGTCCTCCCATCACATCAGAGGTCCTTCCTTCACATCAGAGGCCCCCCCCCTCATTTTATCAGAGGTCCCCCCATCATCATATCAGAGGTCCTCTATCACAGCAGAGGTCCATCCATCACATTAGAGGTCCCCCCTCATCATATCAGAGGTCGTCCCCCCCCCCCATCATATCAGAGGTCCTCTATCACAGCAGAGGTCCTTCCATCAAATCAGAGGTCCTCCCATCACATCATATCAGAAGTCCACCATCACATCAGAGGTCCTCCCATCACATCAGAGGTCCTTCCTTCACATCAGAGGCCCCCCCCATCATCATATCAGAGGTCCCCCCATCATCATATCAGAGGTCCTCTATCACAGCAGAGGTCCATCCATCACATTAGAGGTCCCCCCTCATCATATCAGAGGTCCCCCCCCCCCATCATATCAGAGGTCCTCTATCACAGCAGAGGTCCTTCCATCAAATCAGAGGTCCTCCCATCACATCATATCAGAAGTCCACCATCACATCAGAGGTCCTCCCATCACATCAGAGGTCCTCCCATCACATCAGAGGTCCTCCCATCACATCAGAGGTCCTCCCATCACATCAGAGGTCCTCCCATCACATCATATCAGAAGTCCACCATCACATCAGAGGTCCTCCCATCACATCAGAGGTCCTCCCATCACATCAGAGGTCCTCCCATCACATCAGAGGTCCTCCCATCACATCAGAGGTCCTCCCATCACATCATATCAGAGGTCCACCATCACATCAGAGGTCCCCCATAACATATCAGAAGTCCACCATCACATCAGAGGTCCCTAATCACATCAGAGGTCCCTAATCACATCAGAGGTCCTCCCATCACATCAGAGGTCCTCCCATCACATCAGAGGTCCTCTCATCACATCAGAGGTCCTCCCATCACATCAGAGGTCCTCCCATCACATCAGAGGTCCTCCCATCACATCAGAGGTCCTCCCATCACATCAGAGGTCCTTCCATCACATCAGAGGTCCTTCCATCACATCAGAGGTCCCCCCAACACATCAGATGTCCTCCCATCACATCACAGGTCCTCCCATCACATCATGTCAGAGGCCCACCATCACATCAGAGGTCCCCCATAACATCAGAGGTCCCTAATCACATCAGAGGTCCTCCCATCACATCAGAGGTTGCCCCATCATATCAGAGGTCCTCTCATCACATCAGAGGTCCTTCCTTAACATCAGAGGTCCCCCCTTATTATATCAGAGGTCCCTTCATCATACCAGAGGTCCCCCCTCATCATATCAGAGGTCCCCCCTCATCATATCAGAGGTCCCCCCTCATCATATCAGAGGTCCCCCCTCATCATATCAGAGGTCCCCCCTCATCATATCAGAGGTCCCCCCTCATCATATCAGAGGTCCCCCCTCATCATATCAGAGGTCCCCCTCATTATATCAGAGGTCCCCCCTCATTATATCAGAGGTCCCCCCTCATTATATCAGAGGTCCCCCCTCATCATATCAGAGGTCCCCCCTCATCATATCAGAGGTCCCCCCTCAATATATCAGAGGTCCCTCCCATCACATCAGAGGTACTCCCATCACATCAGAGGTCCTCCCATCACATCAGAGGTCCTCCCATCACATCAGAGGTCCTTCCATTACATCAGAGGTCCCCCTATCACATCAGAGGTCCCCCTATTACATCAGAGGTCCCCTCATCACATCAGAGGTCCTTCCATCACATCAGAGCCCCCCCCCCCCCCCCCCCCAATCACATCAGAGGTCTTCCCATCACATCAGAGGTCCATACATCACATCAGAGGTCCATCAGAGGTCCCCCCATCACATCAGAGGTCCTTCCATCTTCACCATAAAAAAGAGAAGGAGAAGGGGAGAAGTGGCTGCAAGACGGATGTGGCCTTCAGGCTGCAGTTAGTGAGTCCCCTGTTAGGAATACATGCATCAAAATGTCATAGCATTACCCCGTTTTGGCCACTAGATGCCACCAGTGCACATAAAATGATACTTGATATAGAATGTGCTATTCATGATAACTAAGAAGCCATTTTCTTGCTGCATTGGAGGCCGAAGGAGGAAAATTCTACACCAGACCACCATATTATGGAATTAATGAGGGGCTGAGTGAAAATTATAGTATTTCATGGTCACAACTCCGGTGGTGATGGTGAAAGAAATGCTCCCATTTTAATAGGCGGATAATCCCGGCACATTATATACAATTCTGAGGAATTTTAGCGACCAACCCCAAATCCGGAAGAAGGCAAAAACCTTCATAAAGCAAAGCATGGGCCAATGAGCTGGAGATCAGAGACTGCAGACATAATACAGGAGACGATCAGAGACTGCAGACATAATACAGGAGATGATCAGAGACTGCAGACATAGTACAGGAGATGATCAGAGACTGCAGACATAATACAGGAGATGATCAGAGACTGCAGACATAATACAGGAGATGATCAGAGACTGCAGACATAATACAGGAGATGATCAGAGACTGCAGACATAATACAGGAGATGATCAGAGACTGCAGACATAGTACAGGAGATGATCAGAGACTGCAGACATAATACAGGAGATGATCAGAGACTGCAGACATAGTACAGGAGATGATCAGAGACTGCAGACATGATACAGGAGATGATCAGAGACTGCAGACATAATACAGGAGATGGTCAGAGACTGCAGACATGATACAGGAGATGATCAGAGACTGCAGACATAATACAGGAGATGGTCAGAGACTGCAGACATGATACAGGAGATGATCAGAGACTGCAGACATAATACAGGAGATGGTCAGAGACTGCAGACATGATACAGGAGATGATCAGAGACTGCAGACATAATACAGGAGATGGTCAGAGACTGCAGACATAGTACGGGAGATGATCAGAGACTGCAGACATAATACAGGAGATGATCAGAGACTGCAGACATAGTACAGGAGATGATCAGAGACTGCAGACATAGTACAGGAGACGGCCAGAGACTGCAAAAAAACAGCTAGATCTCAGTTCATTCGATTTCTGGCAGGATCAACAAGTTTTTTTCTATTGATAAATTGAACAGATAGCCCACTTTCAGGGGTCGATGTAACAGACCACAGGGATGGTAATAAGAGGAGATCGGATTTACACCACATAGAAGATGTATTGTTGGTGGAGCCGCCAGGGAGGGAAAGGAAATGACTGATAACAGAACACGGGTCCCCGGGGGGGATAGGATGACATGGGTGGTACATGAGAAGGACTGCGGTCACGGGTCTCTCATCTTATTAGTATTTGAGGAAAAACAGACGCCACACGGCTGAGAAGAGCGCTTTTTGTACATAGCATGAGATCACGGCACACGTTAGAGGGGTGCAGCCATGTTAGGAATAGCGAATGAGTAAAAGCCAAAAAAAAAAAAAATTCTATAAAAGATCTTCTTGCAGAAGATTTCCAATACTTACCTGTCCCACCACTTACCTGTCCAACCACTTACCGGACCCACCACTTACCGGACCCACACCACTTACCTGTCCAACCACTTACCTGACCCACCACTTACCTGTCCAACCACTTACCTGACCCACCACTTACCTGTCCAACCACTTACCTGTCCAACCACTTATCTGACCCGCCACTTACCTGACCCGCCACTTAACTGACCCGCCACTTAACTGACCCGCCACTTAACTGACCCGCCACTTAACTGACCCGCCACTTAACTGACCCGCCACTTAACTGACCCGCCACTTAACTGTCCCCCCTGCCTGCTCCTTGGATTATTGCCCTCCTGAAGATTTATGGTGGCCCAAGAATCTGCATCATCATCCAAACACACTGCCTGGTCCCCTGCTGCATCAGGGTTCCTCCTGCCGGCTGGTACATCGCTACCGTGTAATGCAGTGACATCAGAGTCAGGACAAGCTGATCCCCACCTCCCAGCTTCTCCTGTGGGTCACAGGGGTGCACTACTGTGATCCAGAATCAGATGACGATTGGATAAAGCCTGCTGTTAGCCGGTGTCACAGAGTCATTCCAGGCCCTGGAAGGATCCCAACAATATTGTTGGGATCCACCCAGCTGCCAAAGTGACAGCCGGCTTCCGCTTTCAGCACACAGCTGGAGGCCAAAGTCAGCTGCGCTCGCCCCCTGTCCATCCCAGGGGCAGAGGAGAGAGCGATAACTGACAGTCACTGCTCTCAGATCAGAGCTCATGGGGAACTGAGTGATTAGCAGTCAGTTCTCGGTCTTAAGAGTCAGAGGGGGACACGTGCTGCATTGGACTGAGTCTACAGCCATCTAGGCAAGTATGTACGTTTGTTTTGTTGCTATCCCACACCTTTCCTATAATTAAAGTCATTGTTTTTGAAAAGTTTTGTCATGTGACAATGCATCTCTTCTTCCTGATAGCGGTGGGCGGGGTTACAGGACACTGTGCAGACACACCCCCAGTACAGATCTATCCCCCTGTATATATCGCATCCAACCCCCCCCCAATACAGATCTATTCCCCATTACATATCCCACCCAACTCCCTCCCCAGTCCAGATCTATCACCCTGTACATATCCCACCCAACCCCCCCCCCCCCCAGTACAGATCTATCCCCCTGTACATATCCCACCCAAACCCCCCCCCAATACAGATCTATTCCCCAGTACATATCTCACCCCCCCCCAGTCCAGATCTATCCCCCTGTACATATCCCACCCAAACCCCCCCCCCCCCCCCACAATACAGATCTATTCCCCATTACATATCCCACCCAAACCCCCCCAGTACAGATCTATCCCCCGGTACATATCCCACCCAACCCCCCCAGTACAGATCTATCCCCCAATACATATCCCCCCCAACCCCCCCCCAGTACAGATCTATCCCCCAATACATATCCCCCCCCCCAGTACAGATCTATCCCCCAGTACCAATCCCACCCAAACACCCTCAGTACAGATCTATCCCCCCACCCAACCCCTCCAGTACAGATCTATTCCCCAGTACATATCTCACCCAAACCCCCCCAGTACAGATCTATCCCCCAGTACATATCCCACCAAATCCCCCCAGTACAGATCTTTCCCCCCAATACATATCCCCCCAACCCCCCAGTACAGATCTATCCCCCAATACATATCCCACCCAACCCCCCCCCCCCAGTACAGATCTATCCCCCAGTACCAATCTTACCCAAACACCCCCAGTACAGACCTATCCCCCCCACCTAACCCCTCCAGTACAGATCTATCCCCCAGTACATATCCCACACAACCCCCCCCCCCAGTACAGATCTATCCCCCAATACATATCCCCCCAACCCCCCAGTACAGATCTATCCCCCAATACATATCCCGCCACCCCCCCCAGTACAGATCTATCCCCCAGTACCAATCTTACCCAAACACCCCCAGTACAGATCTATCCCCCACCTAACCCCTCCAGTACAGATCTATCCCCCAGTACATATCCCACACAAACCCCCCCCAGTACAGATCTATTCCCCAATACATATCCCACCCAACCCCCCCCCCAGTACAGATCTATCCCCCAGTACCAATCCCACCCAAACACCCCCAGTACAGATCTATCCCCCACCCAACCCCTCCAGTACAGATCTATCCCCCAGTACATATCCCATCCAACCCCTCAGTACAGATCTATCCCCAGTACATATCCCGCCCAAACCCCTCCCAGTACAGATCTATCCCCAGCACATATCCCACCCAAACC
>JBBDGP010004859.1:40000-94840 GCA_037952835.1 Lithobates septentrionalis | reverse complement strand
GATGGGGGGGTCAGTGTACAGGATCTATGGATGGGGGGGTCAGTGTACAGGATCTATGGATGGGGGGGTCAGTGTACAGGATCTATGGATGGGGGGGATCAGTGTACGGGATCTATGCATGGGGGGGGATCAGTGTACGGGATCTATGCATGGGGGGGGGGGATCAGTGTACGGGATCTATGCATGGGGGGGGGGGGGGATCAGTGTACGGGATCTATGCATGGGGGGGGGGGGGATCAGTGTACGGGATCTATGCATGGGGGGGGGATCAGTGTACGGGATCTATGCATGGGGGGGGGGGGATCAGTGTACGGGATCTATGCATGGGGGGGGGGGATCAGTGTACGGGATCTATGCATGGGGGGGGGGGATCAGTGTACGGGATCTATGCATGGGGGGGGGGATCAGTGTACGGGATCTATGCATGGGGGGGGGGGATCAGTGTACGGGATCTATGCATGGGGGAGGATCTGGGGGGGATCAGTGTACGGGATCTCATGCATGGGGGGGGATCAGTGTACAGGATCTATGGATGGGGGGGGTCAGTGTACAGGATCTATGGATGGGGGGTCAGTGTACAGGATCTATGGATGGGGGGGTCAGTGTACAGGATCTATGGATGGGGGGGTCAGTGTACAGGATCTATGGATGGGGGGGTCAGTGTACAGGATCTATGGATGGGGGGGTCAGTGTACAGGATCTATGGATGGGGGGGTCAGTGTACAGGATCTATGGATGGGGGGGTCAGTGTACAGGATCTATGGATGGGGGGGTCAGTGTACAGGATCTATGGATGGGGGGGTCAGTGTACAGGATCTATGGATGGGGGGGTCAGTGTACAGGATCTATGGATGGGGGGGTCAGTGTACAGGATCTATGGATGGGGGGGGTCAGTGTACAGGATCTATGGATGGGGGGGTCAGTGTACAGGATCTATGGATGGGGGGGTCAGTGTACAGGATCTATGGATGGGGGGGGTCAGTGTACAGGATCTATGGATGGGGGGGGTCAGTGTACAGGATCTATGGATGGGGGGGGTCAGTGTACAGGATCTATGGATGGGGGGGGTCAGTGTACAGGATCTATGGATGGGGGGGTCAGTGTACAGGATCTATGGATGGGGGGGGTCAGTGTACAGGGAACTATGGATGGGGGGGGTCAGTGTACAGGATCTATGGATGGGGGGGGTCAGTGTACGGGATCTATGGATGGGGGGGTCAGTGTACAGGATCTATGGATGGGGGGGTCAGTGTACAGGATCTATGGATGGGGGGGGTCAGTGTACAGGATCTATGGATGGGGGGGTCAGTGTACAGGATCTATGGATGGGGGGGGTCAGTGTACAGGATCTATGGATGGGGGGGGTCAGTGTACGGGATCTATGGATGGGGGGGATCAGTGTACGGGATCTATGCATGGGGGGGGGGATGGGGGGGGATCAGTGTACGGGATCTATGCATGGGGGGGATCAGTGTACGGGATCTATGCATGGGGGGGGGGAGGATCAGTGTACGGGATCTATGCATGGGGGGGGGGGGGGGATCAGTGTACGGGATCTATGCATGGGGGGGGGGGGGGGGGGGGGGATCAGTGTACGGGATCTATGCATGGGGGGATCAGTGTACGGGATCTATGCATGGGGGGGATCAGTGTACGGGATCTATGCATGGGGGGGGGGGTGATCAGTGTACGGGATCTATGCATGGGGGGGGGGGTGATCAGTGTACGGGATCTATGCATGGGGGGTATCAGTGTACGGGATCTATGCATGGGGGGTATCAGTGTACGGGATCTATGCATGGGGGGTATCAGTGTACGGGATCTATGCATGGGGGGTATCAGTGTACGGGATCTATGCATGGGGGGTATCAGTGTACGGGATCTATGCATGGGGGGTATCAGTGTACGGGATCTATGCATGGGGGGTATCAGTGTACGGGATCTATGCATGGGGGGTATCAGTGTACGGGATCTATGCATGGGGGGTATCAGTGTACGGGATCTATGCATGGGGGGTATCAGTGTACGGGATCTATGCATGGGGGGTATCAGTGTACGGGATCTATGCATGGGGGGTATCAGTGTACGGGATCTATGCATGGGGGGTATCAGTGTACGGGATCTATGCATGGGGGGTATCAGTGTACGGGATCTATGCATGGGGGGTATCAGTGTACGGGATCTATGCATGGGGGGGATCAGTGTACGGGATCTATGCATGGGGGGGATCAGTGTACGGGATCTATGCATGGGGGGGATCAGTGTACGGGATCTATGCATGGGGGGGATCAGTGTACGGGATCTATGCATGGGGGGGATCAGTGTACGGGATCTATGCATGGGGGGGATCAGTGTACGGGATCTATGCATGGGGGGGATCAGTGTACGGGATCTATGCATGGGGGGGATCAGTGTACGGGATCTATGCATGGGGGGGATCAGTGTACGGGATCTATGCATGGGGGGGATCAGTGTACGGGATCTATGCATGGGGGGGGGGATCAGTGTACGGGATCTATGCATGGGGGGGGATCAGTGTACGGGATCTATGCATGGGGGGGGATCAGTGTACGGGATCTATGCATGGGGGGGGGGGATCAGTGTACGGGATCTATGCATGGGGGGGGGATCAGTGTACGGGATCTATGCATGGGGGGGGGAATCAGTGTACGGGATCTATGCATGGGGGGGGGGGATCAGTGTACGGGATCTATGCATGGGGGGGGGATCAGTGTACGGGATCTATGCATGGGGGGGGGGGATCAGTGTACGGGATCTATGCATGGGGGGGGGGGATCAGTGTACGGGATCTATGCATGGGGGGGGGGATCAGTGTACGGGATCTATGCATGGGGGGGGGGATCAGTGTACGGGATCTATGCATGGGGGGGGGGGATCAGTGTACGGGATCTATGGGGGGGGATCAGTGTACGGGATCTATGGGGGGGGGTCAGTGTACATGATCTATGGATGGGGGGGGTCAGTGTACAGGATCTATGGATGGGGGGGTCAGTGTACAGGATCTATGGATGGGGGGGTCAGTGTACAGGATCTATGGATGGGGGGGTCAGTGTACAGGATCTATGGATGGGGGGGTCAGTGTACAGGATCTATGGATGGGGGGGTCAGTGTACAGGATCTATGGATGGGGGGGTCAGTGTACAGGATCTATGGATGGGGGGGTCAGTGTACAGGATCTATGGATGGGGGGGTCAGTGTACAGGATCTATGGATGGGGGGGTCAGTGTACAGGATCTATGGATGGGGGGGTCAGTGTACAGGATCTATGGATGGGGGGGGGATCAGTGTACAGGATCTATGGATGGGAGGGGGGATCAGTGTACAGGATCTATGGATGGGAGGGGGGATCAGTGTACAGGATCTATGGATGGGAGGGGGGATCAGTGTACGGGACCTATGGATGGGGTTTATGGTCTCCATTGCCCGGGATGAGAGATCATTCAGCTGTATTGTGCTGTCTATGGCCTCCATTAGAGTGTAAGCTCCTACGGTTCTCCCATAGTCAATCGTTCGGCCTCTATATTATAAAGCGATGTATTAGGTTGGTTGCTGCATTTTGTCTGAAATACAGATAACGAAATCGGAGGCCCCACATGGCCGGCCACATGTGACTTTTCTTAAAGGGGCGGCGTCCTGGTTATAGGAGGAAGCACTGAGGTAGAGGGTTATGGGATCAGAAAATGTTCCTGGGAATAGTTTGTATGACGGCTTCCATCCTGGATCTCCTCAGACAATAATAGAGGACATGTGGCCGGACTACGAGGACAATGACAACCCCCCCCCCCCCAGGCCTCCATACAGGGGTCACTATACTGCATTATATCCTATATTAGATACTCATATATTGTATTATATCCTGTCCTAGAACGGGGGGGGGGGGGGAGGGTGATACCACATGGAGGGGGGGGGGGAAGGGTGATACCACATGGGGGGAAGGGGAAGGGTGATAACACGTGGAGGGGGGGGAAGGGGAAGGGTGATACCACGTGGAGGGGGGGGGGGGGAAGGGTGATACCACGTGGAGGGGGGGGGGAGGGGAAGGGTGATACCACGTGGAGGGGGGGGGGAGGGGAAGGGTGATACCACGTGGAGGGGGGGGGGGGGGAAGGGGAAGGGTGATACCACGTGGAGGGGGGGGGGGGAAGGGGAAGGGTGATACCACGTGGAGGGGGGGGGAAAGGGGAAGGGTGATACCACGTGGAGGGGGGGGGAAAGGGGAAGGGTGATACCACGTGGAGGGGGGGGAAAGGGGAAGGGTGATACCACGTGGAGGGGGGGGGAGAAGGGGAAGGGTGATACCACGTGGAGGGGGGGGAGAAGGGGAAGGGTGATACCACGTGGAGGGGGGGGGGGAAGGGGAAGGGTGATACCACGTGGAGGGGGGGGGGAAAGGGTGATACCACGTGGAGGGGGGGGGGGGGAAGGGGAAGGGTGATACCACATGGAGGGGGGGGGGAAGGGGAAGGGTGATACCACGTGGAGGAGGGGGGGGAAGGGGAAGGGTGATACCACGTGGAGGAGGGGGGGGAAGGGGAAGGGTGATACCACGTGGAGGAGGGGGGGGAAGGGGAAGGGTGATACCACGTGGAGGAGGGGGGGGAAGGGGAAGGGTGATACCACGTGGAGGAGGGGGGGGAAGGGGAAGGGTGATACCACGTGGAGGGGGGGGGGGAAGGGGAAGGGTGATACCACGTGGAGGGGGGGGGGAGGGGAAGGGTGATACCACGTGGAGGGGGGGGGGAAGGGGAAGGGTGATACCACGTGGAGGGGGGGGGGTGATACCACGTGGAGGGGGGGAGGGGAAGGGTGATACCACGTGGAGGGGGGGGAGGGGAAGGGTGATACCACGTGGAGGGGGGGGGAAGGGGAATGGAGGGGGGGGAAGGGGAAGGGTGATACCACGTGGAGGGGGGGGGAAGGGGAATGGAGGGGGGGGAAGGGGAAGGGTGATACCACGTGGAGGGGGGGGGAAGGGGAATGGAGGGGGGGGAAGGGGAAGGGTGATACCACGTGGAGGGGGGGGGGGGAAGGGGAAGGGTGATACCACGTGGAGGGGGGGGGGGGGAAGGGGAAGGGTGATACCACGTGGAGGGGGGGGAAGGGGAAGGGAGGGTGATACCACATGGAGGGGGGGGGGAAGGGTGATACCACATGGAGCGGGGGGGGGGAAGGGTGATACCACATGGAGGGGGGGGGGGGAAGGGTGATACCACATGGAGGGGGGGGGGGGGAAGGGTGATACCACATGGAGGGGGGGGGGGGGGGAAGGGTGATACCACATGGAGGGGGGGGGGGAAGGGTGATACCACATGGAGGGGGGGGGGGGGGGGAGGGTGATACCACATGGAGGGGGGGGGGGGGGGGGGGAAGGGTGATACCACATGGAGGGGGGGGGGAAGGGGGAAGGGTGATACCACATGGAGGGGGGGGGGAAGGGTGATACCACATGGAGGGGGGGGGGAAGGGTGATACCACATGGAGGGGGGGGGGGGGGAAGGGGAAGGGTGATACCACATGGAGGGGGGGGGGGGAAGGGTGATACCACATGGAGGGGGGGGGGGAAGGGGAAGGGTGATACCACATGGAGGGGGGGGAAGGGAAGGGGAATGGTGATACCACATGGAGAGGAAGGGGGGTGATACCACATGGAGAGGAAGGGGGGTGATACCACATGGAGAGGAAGGGGGGTGATACCACATGGAGAGGAAGGGGGGTGATACCACATGGAGAGGAAGGGGGGGTGATACCACATGGAGAGGAAGGGGGGGTGATACCACATGGAGAGGAAGGGGGGGTGATACCACATGGAGAGGAAGGGGGGTGATACCACATGGAGAGGAAGGGGGGGTGATACCACATGGAGAGGAAGGGGGGTGATACCACATGGAGAGGAAGGGGGGGTGATACCACATGGAGAGGAAGGGGGGGTGATACCACATGGAGAGGAAGGGGGGGGGGATACCACATGGAGAGGAAGGGGGGGGTGATACCACATGGAGAGGAAGGGGGGGGGTGATACCACATGGAGAGGAAGGGGGGGGGGTGATACCACATGGAGAGGAAGGGGGGGGGGTGATACCACATGGAGAGGAAGGGGGGGGGGTGATACCACATGGAGAGGAAGGGGGGGGGGGTGATACCACATGGAGAGGAAGGGGGGGGGGTGATACCACATGGAGAGGAAGGGGGGGGGGTGATACCACATGGAGAGGAAGGGGGGGGGGGGTGATACCACATGGAGAGGAAGGGGGGGGGGGGTGATACCACATGGAGAGGAAGGGGGGGGGGGTGATACCACATGGAGAGGAAGGGGGGGGGGTGATACCACATGGAGAGGAAGGGGGGGGGGTGATACCACATGGAGAGGAAGGGGGGGGGGTGATACCACATGGAGAGGAAGGGGGGGGGGGTGATACCACATGGAGAGGAAGGGGGGGGGGGTGATACCACATGGAGAGGAAGGGGGGGGTGATACCACATGGAGAGGAAGGGGGGGGGGGTGATACCACATGGAGAGGAAGGGGGGGGGGTGATACCACATGGAGAGGAAGGGGGGGGGGGTGATACCACATGGAGAGGAAGGGGGGGGTGATACCACATGGAGAGGAAGGGGGGGGGGGTGATACCACATGGAGAGGAAGGGGGGGGGGTGATACCACATGGAGAGGAAGGGGGGGGGTGATACCACATGGAGAGGAAGGGGGGGGGGGTGATACCACATGGAGAGGAAGGGGGGGGGGGTGATACCACATGGAGAGGAGAGGGGGGAGGGGACATCCCCGGTGCTGTGGCCTGTGTCCCCGGCTCCCCTGTACACGCTCCGGGCCCAGGCCGGGATGAGAAGAGGGGTGACAACACTCCATGCATCCTGGGACAGGCCCCGCTCTCACACACACCGGCCTACACATGGCCCAGCCGGGGCCGCTCACACCCGTCCGGCGCTCTCCCCTCCCCCACCCCGGACACTCACCCGCCGCCTCAGTCCTCCACACACCGCTCCGACTCCACAGACTCTTCCCGCAGCGCTCCGCCTCCTCCCATTGGCTGGCCACGGGGTGACGCAGGTGGGCGCTGATTGGTGGAGAGGACGTCACTCTGCCGGACACAGCTGTTCCCTGTCACTGGAGGAGTCACGTGGGGGAATAGAGAGGCCGGTGTGCTGTGCAGTGTGAGCGTGACAACCAATCAGTGACCCCGACCGATCATCATTGACAACCAATCAGTGACCCCGACAGATCACCAGTGACCCCCAATCAGTGACTCCGACCGATCATAAGTGACACCCAATCAGTGACCCCGCCCAATTATCAGTGACCCCAACAGATCATCAGTGACACCCAATCAGTGACTCCGACCGAGCCCCTCATAATGAGCACAGCACAGGGATGGGGGGAGCCCCTCATAATGAGCACAGGGATGGGGGGAGCCCCTCATAATGAGCACAGGGATGGGGGGGCCCCTCATAATGAGCACAGCACAGGGATGGGGGGAGCCCCTCATAATGAGCACAGCACAGGGATGGGGGGGCCCCTCATAATGAGCACAGCACAGGGATGGGGGGGCCCCTCATAATGAGCACAGCACAGGGATGGGGGGAGCCCCTCATAATGAGCACAGGGATGGGGGGAGCCCCTCATAATGAGCACAGCACAGGGATGGGGGGAGCCCCTCATAATGAGCACAGCACAGGGATGGGGGGAGCCCCTCATAATGAGCACAGCACAGGGATGGTGGGAGCCCCTCATAATGAGCACAGCACAGGGATGGTGGGAGCCCCTCATAATGAGCACAGCACAGGGATGGGGGGAGCCCCTCATAATGAGCACAGGGATGGGGGGGCCCCTCATAATGAGCACAGGGATGGTGGGAGCCCCTCATAATGAGCACAGCACAGGGATGGTGGGAGCCCCTCATAATGAGCACAGGGATGGTGGGAGCCCCTCATAATGAGCACAGCACAGGGATGGGGGGAGCCCCTCATAATGAGCACAGGGATGGGGGGGCCCCTCATAATGAGCACAGGGATGGTGAGAGCCCCTCATAATGAGCACAGCACAGGGATGGTGGGAGCCCCTCATAATGAGCACAGCACAGGGATGGTGGGAGCCCCTCATAATGAGCACAGCACAGGGATGGGGGGAGCCCCTCATAATGAGCACAGGGATGGTGGGAGCCCCTCATAATGAGCACAGCACAGGGATGGGGGGAGCCCCTCATAATGAGCACAGCACAGGGATGGTGGGAGCCCCTCATAATGAGCACAGCACAGGGATGGGGGGAGCCCCTCATAATGAGCACAGCACAGGGATGGGGGGAGCCCCTCATAATGAGCACAGGGATGGTGGGAGCCCCTCATAATGAGCACAGCACAGGGATGGTGGGAGCCCCTCATAATGAGCACAGCACAGGGATGGTGGGAGCCCCTCATAATGAGCACAGCACAGGGATGGGGGGAGCCCCTCATAATGAGCACAGGGATGGTGGGAGCCCCTCATAATGAGCACAGCACAGGGATGGGGGGAGCCCCTCATAATGAGCACAGCACAGGGATGGTGGGAGCCCCTCATAATGAGCACAGCACAGGGATGGGGGGAGCCCCTCATAATGAGCACAGCACAGGGATGGGGGGAGCCCCTCATAATGAGCACAGTAGGGGTACAGCCCCGGGGGGAACTTCCTCCTGGGGCTGTACCCCTGCTGTGCTCATTATGAGGGACGTTTATATATAAATGATATGTATTGTTCCATAATAATTTTTTCTTTGCACAGTCATGTCAGACTTATTTATTCACAATCTATGTATTGATTGCGCCGGTGACACAAAGTACAAAAATGCTTTTATTAATGTCTCTGACTTACCAAAGTCACTCAGGTGTTCCGTCAGATTCAGCAACCCGTCTGTGTTAACCAGAAGTGACATTTCGTCACCGCCATCTTGGTACACACGTCCGCAGCAAGCGGACTTCAGTGGGTATAAAAAGATGTCCGCTTGCCGACTTCTAACTGTAGCCTTACTGTGGATGAGAGTACCAAGATGGCGGCGACGGAACGTCACTTCCGTGCCGTCTCTCCTCCCCCGGAAGTGGCATCTCGCTGGCCGACACGGACAGACTCCGGCGTAACACAGTAACTCTGGGTACGTCTCGGCCAGCATTCGCGGCCCCCTGTCGAATCGGCAATCGACCCCCAGGTTGAGAACTGCTGCCTTAAAGAGACCTTGTCAGCAGTGTTGCCAACTGCTGGTATTTTTACTGGCAGCCGGGCACTTTTCTTCTGCCAGTAAATGGCAGTGACAGGAAAAGGTTGCCAGTAAAAAAAAAATATGGCTGAGACCCTCGGCATGCGCAGTTCCGGTCCAGAGCCAGGACCATCCAAATGCCTGCTACTACAGTGTGCTCAGTAGGGGCAGCCCGTCCATTAAGGGCAAATTGGTGAATCTATCCACGGCCACCCCCTATTCATGCGTCCGGCCCCTTTCAGGACGCAGGGCACCTGAATCACAGCGACGGGGGTGTTTTTTTTTTTAAGCACCTGATTAGAGCAATAGGCTCTAATAGACTTCAAAATAGGGTGGGCTCCGGACGCAGAGCATTGCGCTCGGAGCCCACCCAGGTGTGTTCGAAAAAGCAAATGAATATTCGCTAGAGCCGCACGATTCTGGCCAATCTGCTGACACCCGCTATCCCATAGGGATGCATGTATGTCCGTATTTCATCCGAAAACAGATGGATGAAATACGAACATACTGTCCGCACGTGTGAAAGGGGCCTAAGTGGTTCAACTTCCCTCATTTACACACAAAGTCTATTCCTTTGACAAATTGTTACAATGTTTATACTTAAGTTCAACTGCTAAAGAATGTTGTGATCCTTGGCAGACTGCCCAGTTTTTCTCTTCCTTTCTTTTGATGGCTTCAGAAGAGCAGAGAGAATCCTTTGCATAGCAAGAATCGTGAAACACTTTTGTCAAGATCGCAACTGGGAAAAAAAAATTGCGATAACGATTCCTGACGAATAATCGCGCAGCTCTAATATTCGCTTTTCTAACACTGAATTGCCTCTCTGCCAATCAGGAAGCGCGGGTCTAATACCCGTTTCCCGATTGGCCGAAAGGTCAGGCGATCCTATTGGATGCCTAGGAGGAGGGGGATGCACGGCGGAAGTCGCTGTGATCCACACCGCAGGAGGAGAAAGAAAGTCACTGGACATGCTGCCTGGCCGCTAGCTAGGTGGGGTAAGTGCGGGGCTTTGATGCCCGGCTGTCCTCCCAGGGGGGTGGGGGGTGCGGTTTCCGCCGCCGACCGACAGGAGGGGAGGGGGGTCTGTTTTCCGCCACCCCCAAAAGAAAAAAAAACACCAGCCGCCACTGGTGTTCGGGCGGTGCCTGAGCAGGTCGTGCGATGTCATAGTGCAAGGGAGTCGAGCAAAGTGGGCGGAGCCTCGTGTGCGGGTCTGTAGGACGGGAGCAAGGCAAGGAGCCTGGACTGTCAGTGCTCTTTGGACTGGAGTGGCTGGAAGAGACCACCTGGCGTGGAAGGAGGGGAACGTGTCACGTCGGGGACCTGTGCTGCTGCACACTGCCGTCATTGTCACTGCGAGAGTCAATTTCATGTCTGTGTGCCCCCCATAAAATTTCCAAAATTTTGACAAAACATTTACATAGAACATTTGTTTAGCTCATTATATGAAAGTAAGGTTATTAAAATAACTTAGATTACAAAATCTTCATTTTTACTCAAATTAGTTGATGCAGAAATGAATACACCCCACAACAAAAACTAGACATGTGCACAGCCAAAAAAATTCGTTCATTTTCGTTTTCGTTTCATTTGTTTTTTGTTTTTTTTTCATTTTTCGGGTCATTCGTTATGATCGCGATTCGTAAATGCGTTCATTCGTACATTCGTTGATTCGTAAATTCGAACATTCATACATTTTACATTTGTACATTTGTAAATTCGTAAATTCGTACATTTGTAAATTCGTAAATTCGTACATTTGTAAATTCGTAAATTCGTACATTTGTAAATTCGTAAATTCGTACATTTGTAAATTCGTAAATTCGTACATTTGTAAATTAGAAAATTAGAAAATTAGTAAATTCTAAGTTTGAAAATCCAAAAACCCGAAAATTCAAAAATCTGAAATAGTAACTAAGTATTAAATTATAGGTATTGTAATTTCCTTTCAAATTTGACTGTCAGTGAACGTAACAAATAGGAATTTATCTGAAGTTACAAATTATCCAAAATGAACGCTGCATCTAAGCAGATGGAAGGGAACAAATTAACCACTTTAATACCGGGCACTTAGACACCTTCCCGCCCAGCCCAATTTTCACCTTTCAGCGCTGTTGCAATTTGAATGACAATTGCGCGGTCATGCTACACTGTACCCAAACAATTTTTTTATCATTTTGTTCCCACAAATAGAGCTTTCTTTTGGTGGTATTTTATCACCTCTGCGGTTTTTATTTTTTGCGCAACAAATAAAAAAAGACCGAAAATTTTGAAAAAAAACAAGTTTTTCTTTGTTTCTGTTAAATTTTTTTGTAAATAAGTACGCTTTCTCCTTCAATAATGGGCACTGATATAGCTGCACTGATGGGCACTGATACGGCGGCACTGATGGGCACCGATGAGGTGGCACTGATGAGGTGGCACTAACAGGCACTGATGATGGGCACTGATAGGTGGCACTGATGGGCATTGATCGGTGGCACTGGTATGCGGCACTGATGGGCACTCATAGGTGGCACCGATGGGCACACATAGGCGGCACTGATGGGCACTCGTAGGTGGCATTGATTGGCATATATGGGTGGCACTGATGGGTACTGATGTGTGGCACTGATGGGCACTGATAGGTGGGCACTGATGGGCACAGATGGGCACTGACAGGTGGCACCGATGGGCAATGACAGGTGGCACAGATGGGTAATGACAGGTGGCACTGATATAGCATTGCTGGGCAGATCTGGGCATATCTTTGGAATAATAGTGCCAATCAGTGCCCATTTGTGGGCACTGATTGGCACAGATTGGGCACATGTGGATGGCCATGGGGTACATACCTGGCCATCCACGTTGCCCCTTCCCTGGTGGTCCTAGTGGCATCCCTGGTAGTCCAGTGGGGTGATCTGCGGGGGGGCTGCGCTGATAAACAATAAGCGCAGACCCCCCCTGCCAGGAGAGCCGCCGATCGGCTCTCCTCTACTTGCGTCTGTCAGACGCGAGTGAGGAAGAGCCGATCAACGGCTCTTCCTATTGACAGCGTGATCAGCCGTGATTGGACACAGCTGATCACGTGGTAAAGAGCCTCCGCCGGAGGCTTTTTACCAAGATCAGTGTAGCGGTGTGTCAGTCTGACACACCGCTCCACCGATCGCCGCGATGCGCGCCCCCGGGGGCGCGCTGCGGCATGTTATCCTGAAGGACGTCATATGACGCCCAGTCAGGATAACACAACCACTTCCCGGACGTCAATCCGCTATAGGGCGGGCGGGAAGTGGTTAATAATAAATAATAATAATAAAACTTGGTTATTATTATTATTGTTATTTATTATTATTAATTCATTACGTTCCATTCCGTTTTTTTGGATCATTCATAACTTCGGATAAATTTGTATGTGTTACGTTCACTAACAGCCAAATTTGAAAGGAAATTACAATACCTATAATTTAAAAGTTACTAGTAATTACTAATAGTTAAGTTATTATTAGTTAACTATTATTTCAAATTTCCGAATTTTCGAATTTACAAATTTACGAATTCACTAATTTACTAATGTACGAATGTACGAATTTATTTATGTCCAACTTTATCGAATTTACGAATATTCGGAAAAAATTCGTTAAACGGGTTTTCGTTCATTCGGATATTCCCGAATTAACGAATTTGTCGAAAATCGTTAAAAAACGAATTCGGAACGGAACGAATTGCACATGCCTAACAAAAACGACTCCATCTAGTATTTTGGATGACCTCCATGATTTATAAGGGCTGGACCAAGTCTTCTAGGTATGGAATGAAGTTGGCGACATATTGTTATCTGTTTCCATTCTTCAAGAACGACCTCTTTTAGAGCCGGGATGCTGGATGGAGAGTGATACCCAACTTGTCTCTTCAGAATCCCCCATAGGTGTTCCCCGACTGGGTTCAGATCAGGAGCCGCTGAATCACTTTCACCCGGTTCTTCTTCAGAAATGCAACAGTGGCCTTAGATGTGTGTTTTGGATCATTGTCATATTGGAAAAGTGCAGGACGACCAAGGGCACGGAGTGATGGTAGCATCTTCTCTTTCAATATAGAGCAGTACATCTGTGAGTTCATGGTACTATCAATGAAATGCAGCTCCCCGACACCAGCAGCACTCAGGCAGCCCCACAGAAGGACAAGGCCACCACCATGTCTCACTGTAGGCACCATGCATTTTTCTTTGTACTCCTCACCTTTGCGAGGCCATACAGTTTTGAAGCCATCAGTTCCAAAAACATTTATCTTGGTCTCATCATTCCAGAGTACAGAGTCCCAGTAGTCTTCTTCTTTTGGACCCTGGCAAATTCTAGATGGGCTTTTTTGTGCATGGGCTTTTAGAAGAGGCTTCCTTCGTAGACGACACCCATGCATGCCGTTCCTCTGTAGTGTACGCCGTATTGTGTCTCGGGAAACAATCGCCGCAGTTTGGCTTTCTACTTCTTTAGCTAACTGCAGTGAACTTGCATGGCGATTTTCTTCAACCCTTCTCATTAGAAGACGCTCCTGTCGAGGTGATAACTTCCATGGATGGTCCGGACGTCTCCGTGAGATGGTTGCAGTTCCATCTTTGTTACATTTTCTATCACTTTTGCTCCAGTATTCTGACTGATAAGTAAAGCTTTGCTGATCTTCTTGTAGCCTTCACCTTTCTTGTGTAAAGAAATTATTTTCTTTCTCCGGCCTTGTGACATTTCTCTTCCATGTGGTGCCATTGCTGACATCATGAAATGGGAGGGGTTTCATTTGTTAACCTCTTCAATACCAGGCACTTAGACACCTTCCTGCCCAGACCAAATTTCAGCTTTCAGCGCTGTCACAATTTGAAGGACAATTGCGCGGTCATACATCATTGCACCCAAACAAATTTTTTATCATTTTCTTCACACAAATAGAGCTTTCTTTGGGTGGTATTTGATCACCCCTGCGGTTTTTATTTTTTGCGCAACAAATAAAAAAAAGAACGAAAATTTTGAAATAAAACAAGTTTTTCTGTGTTTCTTTTAAATTTTTTTGGAAATGAGTATGTTTTCTTCTTCAATGACGGGCACTGATACGGCGGCACTGATGGGCACCGATAAGATGGCACTGATGAGGTGGAACTGACGGGCACTTATGATGAGCACTGATAGGTGGCACTGGTATGCAGCACCGATGGGCACTCATAGGCGGCACTGATGGGCATTTGTAGCTGGCATTTGTGGGTACTTATTGGTGGCACTGATAGGTGGCACTGATGGGCACTGACAGGTGGCACCGATGGACACTGATGGGTGGCACTGATAACACTGACTGATGGCACTGATGCCCCTAAGGGTGGCATTGCTGGGCATCAGTGCTATATAATGGTGCCAATCAGTGCCCATTTGTGGGCACTAATTGGCACAGATTGGGCACATGTGGATGGCCATGGGGTACATACCTGGCCATCCACATGTTGCCCCTTCCCTGGTGGTTCTAGGGGCAATCCCTTGTGGTCCAGTGTGGTGATCTGAGGGGGGGGGGTTGCGCTGATAAACAATCAGCGCAGACCCCCCCCCCCCGCCAGGAGAGCCGCAGATCGGCTCTCCTCTACTCGCGTCTGTCAGACGCGAGTGAAGAAGAGCCGATCAACGGCTCTTCCTATTGACATTGTGATCAGCCGTGATTGGACACGGCTGATCACGTGGTAAAGAGCCTCCGCCGGAGGCTCTTTACCAAGATCGGTGTAGCGGTGTGTCAGACTGACATACCGATCGCCGCGTTGCGCGCCCCCCCGGGCGTGCGGCGGCATGTAATCCTGCTGGACGTCATATGACTCCCAGTCAGGATAACTGAACCACCGCCCCGCCGTCATCTGCTATGGGCCTGGCGGGAAGTGGTTAAGTAACACCCCTTTTATAATCACCTGTCTGTTGGACAACCTGATTAATGAATAATTACACTCACCTGTAGATGAATTCTTGTTAATTAGGATTTTGTTGTCTAAAATTTAGCTTTGCTCTTAAGACTTTCATTGGGGTTTATTCATTTTTGCAACATGGTCTTGAATGAATTCGTTAGGAAAAATACTTTTTTGTGTGTGCAAATGAACACATCTTGGTCGCAATCAATGGCCCGCATTTGTGGGAGTATTTTGTAGTATAGTGTCCCGTAGAAAATGGTGATTCTGAAAGGAACGTAAAAGTTTTCTGACAAATCTGTTGTGTACTCATTTATGCTGAGCACTGTACCTTAAAGTGGTTGTAGCCCCGGTTCACACTGATGCTACTTTGAAATTGCGCTACTTCACTTGAACAAACGCAATTTCAAAGTAGCAAGGTCAGCGCGATTTCAGGTGCTACTTGATAGACATCTGTGTGGCTTTATGCACAGATGTCTATTGAAGTCGCACCTGAAATCGGCAAAAGTAGTCCAGGAACTACTTTTGCAAATCGTTGCGGCGCCGCAAAATCGGTGTCGCACCGACTGGAACAGTGCCATTGTCTCCAATAGTATGAGACTTGTCATGCAATTTGATCTCTCAAATCGCATGACAAACCGCTCCAATGTGAACCTAGACGTGAAGTCAGAAGGTTTTTTTTATCTTAATGCATTAGGATAAAAAACCTTCTGTGTGCAGCAGCCCCCCCAATACATGAGGTCCTTCTAGCTCCAGCGATGTTGTAGGAATGTCTCGGCCCTCCGGGAATCCCCTCCTCATTGGCTGAGACAGTAGCGCGGTGCCATTGGCTACCGCTGCTGTCAAAGTCAGTCAGCCAATGAGAATAGAGAGGGGGCGGGGCCAGGATGCAGCTTCCTTGTCTGAATGGATGGAGCTGTGACTCAGCTCAGGTGCCCTCCATAGCAAGCTGCTTGCTGTGGGGGGCACCCAACAGGAGGGAGGGGCCAGGAGAGCCGAAGAGGGACCCGAGAAGAGGAGGAGCTGCTCTGTGCAAATCCACTGCAACAGAGGAGGTAAGTATAACAGGTTTGTTATTTTTAATAGAAAAATAAATAAAATTAAGACTCTAAATCACATTGCTAATTGGATATTGTACTTGTTTGTAGCCTAAATACTGATATTTGCACTTAAAACTGTAATTATGTAACTTTTGGAAATGCCATTAAAAACTCGGCTGTGCCAGTAAATTTTTGGTGTCAGTAAATTTCAATCTGGTAAGATGGCAACACTGCCTGTCAGGTTAACCACTTCGCACCTGCGCTATAGCCGAAAGACGGCTGCAGCGTGGACGCCAATTGCCGGGAGGCCGTCCCTGGACGTCCTCCTGTTTACTTCCACGATGCGCGCTCCCGCGGGCGCGCATCCGGGAAGTTTTGTGCTGGCCGTGTCCCTTGGACACAGCCAGTCACAGATCGCTGTAAACGGCCAATCAAAGAGGCCATTTTCAGCGCAATCAGTGGTGCCAATGAGGGATGATCTCATATGTAAACATATCAGATCATCTCTCAACACCGGCTATCCCTCCTCACACAGAGACAGCGTATGAGGAGGGAGAGCGAAGCGCTGCAGCGTGAGTCCAAAAAAAAAAAACCCGAAAAAAAGTGACGTCAGTGTCATCTGTCCCCACTGCCATCTGTCCCGAGTGCCACATATTAGTGCCACCTGTCATCAGTGCCACTTATCAGTGCTGTCATCAGTGTCACATGTCATCAGTACCACGTATTAGTGCCATCTGTAATCAGTGCCACGTATTAGTGCCACGTGTCATCAGTGCCACCTGTCATCAGTGCCACCTGTAACAGTGCCACGTATCAGTGCCATCTGTCATCAGTGCCACATCAGTGTCATCAGTGCCACGTATCAGTGACATCTGTCGTCAGTGTCACGTGTCATTGTCCTGGTGCTCCGGGGCCTTCAAAAGTGTCATAGGTAGTCAAAAAGTTAGATGTGTAATTTATGCTCCTAGAACACGTGATGGTGCTCCCTGCATGTTGGGCCTCTCTATGTGGCCAGGCTGTGAAAAAGTCCCACACATGTGGTATCATAATACTCAGGAGGAGTAGCAGAATGTATTTTGGGGTGTTATTTGTGGTATACACATGCCATGTGAGAGAAATAACCTACTACAATGACAATTTTGTGGGGGGGGGGGATCTTCATTTTGCAAAGAATTGTGGGAAAAAATGACATCATCAAAAAGCTCACCATGCATCTTACTAAATACCTTGGAATGTCTACTTTAAAAAAATGGGTCATTTGGGTGGTATTTGTACTTTCCTGACTTGTTCGGGTCGCAAGAAATGAGATCGGCCGCCAGTACATCAGGTGTGATCAATTTTTTATGATTTGCACCACAGCTTGTGGACTCTCTAACTTTCACAAAGACCAAATAATATTCACTAATTTGGGTTATTTTTTACCAAAGATATGTAGCAGTATAAATTGTGGCCAAAATTTATGAAGAAAAATTACTAATTTGCAAAATTTTATCACAGAAACAAAGAAAAATGCGTTTTTTTTTTCAAAATGTTCGGTCTTTTTTTTTATTTATAGCGCAAAAAATAAAAAAACCCAGAGGTGATCAAATACCACCAAAGGAAAGCTCTAAAACAAGGACAAAAAATTCATTTGGGTACAGTATTACATGACCAAGTAATTGTCATTCAAAGTGTGAGAGCGCTGAAAGCTGAAAATTGGTCTGGGCAGGAGGGGGGGTTTAAGTGCCCGGTAGGCAAGTGGTTAAACATATCAAAATTTCACTCCCCTGCAAAAGAAGAAGTAATGTAGTCACCTGTGTCTCCTTCCTTAGTTTCAGCACTGCAGGCTCAGTCTCTAGCACTTTAGGCCTCATTCACTCAGGCATGTTGAAGTCAATGACATGCAGCTGGCTGCACAGATCTCCACATGCATTACCGAGTGTACAACCGTGTGGGTCTGATGCATGGATCAGAAAACAGACCAAGCCCATGCATCATGCACTATATTGCCAAAAGTATTGGGACACCTGCCTTTACACACACATAAACTTTAGTGTCATCCCAGCCTTAGTCCATAGGGTTCAGTAATGAGTTGGCCCACCCTTTGCAGCTATAACAGCTTCAACTCTTCTGGGAAGGCCATAAGGTTTAGGAGTGTGTCTATGGGAATGTTTGACCATTCTTCCAGAAGCACATTTGTGAGGTCAGACTCTGATGTTGGACGAGAAGCCCTGGCTTGCAGTCTCCGCTCTAATTCAAGGTGTTGAGGTCAGGACTCTGTGCAGGCCAGTCAAGTTCCTCCACCCCAAACTCACTCATGTAGGGCTGCAACTAACGATTATTTTCATAATCGATTAGTTGGCCGATTATTGTTTCGATTAATCGGTTAATAACCTTAAAAAGAAGTGTGGTGTATAATTTAGTTAATATGTAAAGTTTAAAAAAAGGCAATTTATTCCTAAATATCTTTATATGCAGGGGTAAATATAAATAACCAACTATATGGTTAGGGAGTAAAATCTTTAATCCTCTCTGAGAATAACAGACAGAAGAGATATACTCTATATATTATTAGAGGTTGAATCTGGTAAATATCAACAGACTCAGATCAAATTTTTTTTGCAGATTTTCAAACAGAACTGTAATATTATATGCTTTTCTGCAGCTTCTCCATTGAAGTATATTGAACCAAAAAAGCACCGTTTTGAGTTAAAAAAGGTCCTTGACCCTTTCCAAATACACAGCAGCTGAAAAAAGCATAGATGTGAACGTTAAATAAACTGTAGTGCATTTCTGTAAAAAGCACCAAAAATCACATGGGTGGGAATCAGGCCTAAGACATTTAGTAACATAATGGAGTTAAAAAATAAAAAAAATAGCCCTTAGTTTTTTTACTGTGCAACAGTGAAAGTAATATTTACAGTAGAGATTTGCTCTTTTTGTACTATATAGGGCTAATTTTAGCTTTTTTAGCCCCATTATGTTACTGGCCGATTAATCGATTACTATTTTCATAATCGATTAATCGTTTAGTTGTTTCGGCCCTACACTCATGCATGTCTTTCTGGACAAGAGACTCATGCAGATAGCAGAGAAACTCTGCAGCAGCCAGAAATGTGCTCTGGATTTAGACAAGTCCACACTATAGAGGGATATGCCTTGTTTATATTTCATGTCTAAGATTTTAAACCACTTTACTTAAAAGTACATACAAAGGCTCCTTTATAGCAGCCAAAAACTGTTCCCAATCCAGTTACTTATTATGTGATGCATACACCGTAAAAAAAAAAAAAAAAAAAACGTCTTCACCCTCATCAACTATCCTTATCTCTCACATGCTCTCCCTCTCAGACACTGCAGCTCACAGTAGGAGGGCTTCGGCAGAATAGGCACAGCGGTCAATCCAGAGGATGTAGGCGGAGCCAAGTGTAGCCAGGTGATGATTGACAAGCTAAAGCAGGGGTCTCAAACTGGTGGCCCTCCGGCTGTTGGAAAACTACAAGTCCCATCATGCCTCTGCCTGTGGGAGTCATGCTTGTAACTGTCAGCCTTGCAATGCCTCATGGGACTTGTAGTTTCGCAACAGCTGGAGGGCCGCCACTTTGAGACCCCAGAGCTAAAGGCTTGTGAATCAGCAGGGACATTGCTGATAGCCACACACCCTACAACAGTGATGGCGAACCTTGGCACCCCAGATGTTTTGGAACTACATTTCCCATGATGCTCATGCACTCTGCAGTGTAGTTGAGCATCATGGGAAATGTAGTTCAAAAACATCTGGGGTGCCAAGGTTCGCCATCACTGCCCTACAACATCTTCTGACCCCTCTGTAGTGCAAATAGACATGAGTGTGACACCACTGCTCTGAATTCATGAGCAGTGCAGCTATGTTGTCACCCAAGGAAGGTGCATTAGGTGGACTTCACTGACAGCATCAACAGGTATATGTGAGAGTGTTCAGGGGGAGGAAGAGAAAACCGTAAAGGGCAGATGTGCTTACTATTAAAGTGGTTGTAAAGCAGGGGTCTCAAACTGACGGCCCTCCAGCTGTTGCGAAAGTCCCATGAGGCATTGCAAGGCTGACAAACATAACTCCCACAAGCAGAGGCATGATGGTACTTGTAGTTCCGCAACAGCTGGAGGGGCACCAGTTTGGGACCCTTCCATATACCCAGTGAAGTGACTGACCTCAGGTGATACACAGAGATGAAACAAATCCTCCTACATAAGTTTTACCTGTTTATCTGCAGTCATCTCTTCTCTACATCTGTTCAAAGTGCAGAATTTTTTTTACAGCTTGTCTGAGCTGTCATAAGCAGGGGGCGGAGAGCTGAAATTACTCAGTAAGGAGATTATTGAGAGGTGATTGGAAGGAAGGGACACACCCCCTTCCCACAGCTCACAGGAACAGAGCGCGGAGGCTGTCAATCACAGGCTGTGTGCTGGAGATCCCTCCCGTCACCTTTTTTCTCTTGGTGTCAGTAAAACTTGTCAAAAGTGACTCATGCAGATAGCAGAGGACACTTAAGCCCCATACACACTATCAGATTTTTTGCTGATTTTTTCCTTCAGATTTACCAAAACCATATAATATGAGGTCAAACCTTAGGAGTTTCAATGCGTATGCAATCAGGCAGGCCCTTGCAATACATGGTATTGGAAAATCTGAAGGAAAAACTCAGCAGAAAATCTAATAGTGTGTATGGGGCTTTAGTGCTCAGACAAGTAGACACTATAGAGCAGGGGTCTACCTGGACTGAGATCTACCTGGACAACATGGAAGAAAGCAAAGATCCTGGGGGGGGGGGGGGTCCTCTGCTTCCCTCCCCCCCACAGTGATGTCCTGTATCCCCCAATGCTGTTTCCTTTGCCCCTTTCACATCACCACTCCCTCCACTGTAGTGTCCTATACCGCCCAATGCTGTATGTCCTCTGCCCCCTTCACCCCCACCATAGTCTTCACCCTCAGCATAGTGTCCTCTACTCCCTTCCTCCCCCCAGTAGTGTCCTCCTGTACCCCCCCCCCCAAAACACTGTCTGACTCTCTTCACATCCAGCCCCCTGGGAGTGTCCTCTGCCCCCTTCCTCCCCCCAGTAGTGTCCTCCTGTACCCCCTCCCCCAAAACAGTGTCAGACTCCCTTCACATCCAGCCCCCCCCCCCCATAGTGTCCTCTGTCCCCACTCCAACAGTGTACCCCCCCCCCACACACAGTGCTGTACAGGTAGCACTTACCTGCCAGGTGTGTTCATCAGAGTGGAGATCAGGAGGCAGCTTAGTGCTGGGTGGAAGGTGGGGGCGGGAGTTCATAATAGCAAGCTGGTGATTGGTTGCTAGGACCACCTAGCAACCAATTACGGAGCAGCTCCCACCCTCCAGTTAACAGAAGAGCAGGGGAGGTTGGGGGGAGGAAGATCCGTGGTCCCGAACCACCTGTTGGCACCCCCATCCCCCCCCTGCGGTCAACCTCCTTGCCGACCCCCCGCCTATAGACGGATATGCTTTATCCATATTTCATTTCTGAGGTTTATAACCACTTGCAGCACATATTTTCTCTTTTATGGGGGGGGGGGGGGGGGGGGTCCACCATGGTTCTACTTTCTTTTTCAACTTTAGCTGGATTGTGCCTTTAAGTGTTTAAATCAGCAGACACAGCACAGGACATTTTATACCGTGTTTATTACATATGATTGACAGTATATATTACTGGTGGTTTAATCCCTGTTGCTGATCAGCAATAACAGTCAAGTTAGTACAGGTTGTGTGCCCCCCCCCCCCCACTCAGAGGGGGCGGTATGACAGTGATTATTATCTGGCTCATAGATCCTAGAAGCCATTTTTGTTGAATATGGCCGCACCCCCCCAACAATGAAATACATCCCCCACTGCAGGACAGCATAGAAAAATAAATACAGTTGTGGTCCTACAACCAATCGTTTGTTCACAGTGTTCCCGTCGATGATGTCATCATTTAGCATTTCCATTTTGAACCATCTGCAGATATTCTTTGTAAAGTTTTTCTTGAGTTTCATACAACTTTCTGAGTTTTTTGGCCTGGCCTTTGCTTAGCTCCTTGCCCTCTGTATCATGCGTGGGAAACCCCTGAAGGAAAAAAAAAAAGATTACATGTTAATTAGATGTTTGATAAAGTCTCCGATTTTTTTTCTGTAAGCTTTCGAGGTTGGAGCGGACTGAGTGACACAAGGCATAGGACACAAAGTACAAGATCTGGAATATCTAAACATTCTGACACAGGTACGTTAAACTGAAATTAAAGTGGTTCTAAAGGCTGAAGGTTTTTTGACCTTCATGTATTCTATGCATGAAGGTCAAATCTGTGCAGCAGCCCCCACTAAAAATACTTACCTGAGCACCATCTCAATTCAGCGATGTGCACGAGTGCCTTGACTCTCCAGGTACTCTCCCTCCTTATTGGCTCATGCTGCTGTCAATCACAGCCACTGTGCCAATCAGGAGAGAGAGAGGGTGGGGCTGAGCCGTGGCTGTGTGCGAGAATGGAAAGAGCCGCAGCTTGGAAGCGAGCCTGCTCAGGTGCCCCCACTGCAAAATGCTTGCTTTGGGGGCACTCCGAAGGAGGGGGGGGGGGGCCAGGAGTGTCGGTGGGGGACCCAAGAAGAAGAGGATCCGGGCTGCTCTGTGAAAAACCATTACACAGAGCAGGTAAGTAGAGCATGTTTGTTATTTTAAAAAAAAATACAAAAACAAAACAAAAAACAAAAAAAACAGACTTTAAAATGGTTCTAACCCTACTTTTTAAAAAAAAAAATGAAATCCTGCTCGGTACAATGCTTTTTTACACAGAGCAGTCCTGATCCTCTTCTTCTGGGGCCCCCTGCCGGGCGTTTCAGGCCCTCCTCTTCTAGGGTCCCCTGCTGGCGCGCTAGGCCCCTCCACTTTAGTGGGTACCCCCATGAAAAGGTGATTTCCTGTATCATGTCTGCAGTCTCTGACCATCTCTTGTATCATGTCTGCAGTCTCTGACCATCTCTTGTATCATGTCTGCAGTCTCTGACCATCTCTTGTATCATGTCTGCAGTCTCTGACCATCTCCTGTATCATGTCTGCAGTCTCTGACCATCTCCTGTGTCATGTCTGCAGTCTCCGACCATCTCCTGTATCATGTCTGCAGTCTCCGACCATCTCCTGTATCATGTCTGCAGTCTCCGACCATCTCCTGTATCATGTCTGCAGTATCCGACCATCTCTTGTATCATGTCTGCAGTCTCTGACCATCTCTTGTATCATGTCTGCAGTCTCTGACCATCTCTTGTATCATGTCTGCAGTCTCTGACCATCTCTTGTATCATGTCTGCAGTCTCTGACCATCTCTTGTATCATGTCTGCAGTCTCTGACCATCTCCTGTATCATGTCTGCAGTCTCTGACCATCTCCTGTGTCATGTCTGCAGTCTCCGACCATCTCCTGTATCATGTCTGCAGTCTCCGACCATCTCCTGTATCATGTCTGCAGTATCCGACCATCTCTTGTATCATGTCTGCAGTCTCTGACCATCTCTTGTATCATGTCTGCAGTCTCTGACCATCTCTTGTATCATGTCTGCAGTCTCTGACCATCTCTTGCATCAGGTCTGCAGTCTCTGACCATCTCTTGCATCAGGTCTGCAGTCTCTGGCCATCTCAACTTTACTGTTGTCTTATTTTTTAGTTAAAAAAAGTGAATTTTTTTTCTCTCTTTAAATTGTGTTGTAAGACCGCTGCGCAAATTTGGTGTGAAAAACTATTGCAATGACCACCATTTTATTCTCTAGGGTGTCTGAAAAAAAACCATATACAATGTTTGGGGGTTCTAAGTAATTTTCCAGCAAAAAAAAAAAAAAGATTTTAACTTGTAAAAAGATCTCAAAAAGAGGTTTTGTCCAGAAGTGGTTAAATAGGTGAATGAAGCCAACCTTTACATCAGTCCAAGTCTCTTCTGGGATGATTCTGGATTTACTGACAGGTACATCTGTCCTGCTTCAGCTGATTTTGCATTCTAATAGACTTTTATGAAAAGGGAAGCGGTTGTTCTGATGTGAACAAAAGCCTGTTGACACAGGCCCGGCGCTTATAAAATACTTCCCGTGTTCTATCACGTGTCGGCACATAAAACATCTGATGACTTTTCATTGCATTTTTGGACGCTCTTTTATTTAGCAGAGTATACAAGTGCAGCTAGGAAAACACGTCATATATGAATCAAATACTCATGTAAATAATAAGGTGTCTACCTGATGCACTGTGGGGAATTAACTGCATACTGACAGCCATACTGCGTTCTTAAATTTGAATCATATTTGAATAACTCACATGGGAAATACTGGGAAAAAAAAAAAAAAAAAGTGTGTTGAACACGATTTTTTTCTTTATAAAATAACAGAAGTGCGCCTCCAGTATGAAAACATCTAGAATAAAACGCTCAGTTTTTCCTCATCGTTATCAAGGCGTTTCAGACCAGTTTTTGAAAATGGAAGTTGGAGTCCAAGGGCTCGTTACCATTAGCTTTGTAGTATGAAGAATAATCCACGGTAGATTGCTTTTCAGAGGGCGTTTGACAAGCAGCTGGGACTGGAGGCATTATGTCGTCTCTTTACTGACCGTTTTAACCCCTAAAAGCCTGCACCACCACACTGCAACTGCGGGATTTGTATGCAGTTACAGGGCAGTTGTGTCACAGTCCCATTCACTTGAACGGGTTGAGTTTGGTGAACATTACTGCCTGCTGAACGCGACAGGAGGTATAACCCTTACCACAAAGCATCTCAGCCACAGCAAGTATGCAACCCCATCTGGCTGCCTTGGCCTTGGCAGCTTAAGGGGAGTGGTCAGGCTAAGGTGGTAAAAACAGAATGCAACTGCCTGTTTTTACCAACCACCAGTGTAAACTTAGTCTTAAGGCATATTCTGGTATGGTAGTCTCTGACCATCCCTTGTATCATATGTCTACAGTCTCTGACCATCTCTTGTATCTTGTCCACAGCCTCTGACCATCTTTGCTATCATGTCCAGTCTCTATCTTTAGTATTATGTCTGCAGACTCTGGCCATCTCCTGTATCGTGTCTGCAGTTTCTGACCATCTCCTGTATCATGTCTGCAGTCTCTGATCATCTCCTGTATCATGTCTGCAGTTTCTGACCATCTCCTGTATCATGTCTGCAGTCTCTGATCATCTCCTGTATCATGTCTGCAGTCTCTGACCATCTCCTGTATCATGTCTGCAGTCTCTGATCATCTCCTGTATCATGTCTGCAGTCTCTGATCATCTCCTGTATCATGTCTGCAGTCTCTGATCATCTCCTGTATCATGTCTGCAGTCTCTAACCATCTCTTGTATCATGTCTGCAGTCTCTGACCATATCCTGTACCACGGTAACCTAAAGCACTAACTCTCCCAAGAAATTGCTGGAGTCACCTGAGAGAGGGAGGGAGGTCTATACTTTACTAAAAGTAAGGTTGTCCTTTAAAGAGTAGCTCCACTTTTGTTGAGAAAAAAAAATATCCCCCTCTGGGTGATCTATGTACATTGCAAGGATTTTAACAACCTTTGTTGCAGATTCCTACCTTTTGTTATTCTGAGGAATGAGCTGTTTGTCTGTGTCCATGAGAGTGATTTTACAATTATCAATCAGCTGCTGCACTTGCAGGGTTCTAATGAGGAAAATGTCAGGGTCTGCATCCCTTTAGATGTGATTTCCCTTTGGGGGTATCTCACCAAAAAGGAGATTTTTGTTGCAGATGATGCTCAAAATCTGACTTGTATCTTAGTACAGACTTCTGGGAGAATCAGTGAGCCAATCACAGAAGCAGGAAATTGAATTTCTGTGTGTGTGTGGAGGGGGGGGGGGGGGGGGGGGGGTTCTGTATACCATCTGTGTACAGAAAACCTCAAGGTGGCCATATTGCATTTTACAGAAAATTACAGATTGAAAAGGAAAGGCAATATTTAATAACATTAAATTACAATATGACTTGTGTAGCAATTGTATACACTAAATTATATATATTTTTAATTTGCTATTTTTTTCCCCCACGAAAGTAGAGTCACCCTTTAAGCACCTTTCAACAAAAGCTTAGTGAGTTGTACAATCAAACTGTAACGTTTGCGGTCGGCTTCAGATCCAAAATGTCTGTTTAGCTCCATCTAACCCAATAGTCTGTGGCTACTCACATTTTCATCAAACTTGGAGTATTTGTCAGTCTCTGCTTTAAACATTTCACTGGGGCAGATCTTCATCTTAGATAGTTTTGCAGCCTGCGGAAACACATTGTGAAATGAAAAATAAAATTGACACACACACTGCCAGGAAGTCTCTGTAGCTTCACTCGTGTATGGTATGTGGTAAAGAGAACAGCGGAGGAAATAAGATTGGCCGCCGTTGTTTTATTGCTCCAAGCAGATATAAAAGACACACATTCATGCATCTCTGTAATCATTAAATGTACTTTTTAAATGCAAGCAGTGCAAATACCTGAATCTGACCTGGTATCGGCTTCTTGCTGTACAGCAAGGCTCAGACTAGGGGGGGTGGGAAGAAGCACAAGGAGCCAATCAGTAATGTCACAGTGAAGCGGTCCTTAACCGCTTTTGGTGTAGCCAATTTTTCCAGGGACTTGTGGGGGGGGGGGGGGGTTCACGGAATCTCACAACCCCCCCTTATACATGCCCTCCATCATAGTGCCTATTGCAGTCATGGGCCACCCCCCCATCACAGCGCCCCTTGCAGTCATGGGCCATCCCCCATCACAGCACCCCTTGCAGTCATGGGCCATCCCCCCCATTACAGCGCCCCTTGCAGTCATGGGCCATCCCCCCATCACAGCACCCCTTGCAGTCATGGGTCATCCCCCCATTACAGCGCCCCTTGCAGTCATGGGCCATCCCCCCCATCACAGCGCCCCTTGCAGTCATGGGCCATCCCCATCACAGCGCCCCTTGCAGTCATGGGCCACCCCCCATCACAGTGCCCCTTGTAACCATGGGCCACCCCCCCATCACAGTGCCCCTTGCAGTCATGGGCCACCCCCCCATCACAGTGCCCCTTGCAACCATGGGCCACCCCCCCATCACAGCGCCCCTTAAAACCATGGGCCACCCCCCCCATCACAGCGCCCCTTAAAACCATGGGCCACCCCCCCATCACAGCGCCCCTTGCAACCATGGGCCATCCCCCTATCACAGCGCCCCTTGCAGTCATGGGCCATTCCCCCATCACAGCGCCCCTTGCAGTCATGGGCCACCCCCCCATCACAGTGCCCCTTGCAGTCATGGGCCACCCCCCCATCACAGCGCCCGTTGCAGTCATGGGCCACCCCCCCATCACAGTGCCCCTTGCAGTCATGGGCCATTCCCCCATCACAGCGCCCCTTGCAGTCATGGGCCACCCCCCCATCACAGTGCCCCTTGCAGTCATGGGCCATCCCTCCATCACAGTGCCCCTTGCAGTCATGGGCCACCCCCCCATCACAGCGCCCGTTGCAGTCATGGGCCATCCCCCTATCACAGCGCTCCTTGCAGTCATGGGCCACCCCCCCATCACAGTGCCCCTTGTAGTCATGGGCCATTCCCCCCCCCCATCACAGCGCTCCTTGCAGTCATGGGCCACCCCCCCATCACAGTGCTCCTTGCAGTCATGGGCCACCCCCCCCTATCACAGTGCTCCTTGCAGTCATGGGCCACCCCCCCATCACAGTGCTCCTTGCAGTCATGGGCCACCCCCCCATCACAGTGCCCCTTGCAGTCATGGGCCACCCCCCCATCACAGTGCCCCTTGTAGTCATGGGCCATTCCCCCCCCCCATCACAGTGCCTCTTGCAGTCATGGGCCATCCAAAACCCCCAGAATATTGCCAAGTCACCTGTAGGGAGGGGTGAATAATGATATAATATCAGAAATTATTATAATATAGATTATATAAATTATATGATATATAAGATAGAATTATATCATTATTCACCCCTCCCTACGGGTGACTTGGCAATATTTGGGGGGTTTTGGATATGTGGATGCAACATACTGCCGGATTTCATTCCTCACATAATTTTAACACTGTTTTTGCCCTCAGACTCACATCATGAGGTAGGGCCCTTTGGTTTTTGTTTCAGTGAATGTCTCCTGCTTTTCATTTAAGTGCAGTCCTAGATATACACAAGATATACTCTACTTATGCCCCGTACACACGGTCGGACTTTGTTCGGACATTCCGACAACAAGATCCTAGGATTTTTTCCGACGGATGTTGGCTCAAACTTGTCTTGCATACACACGGTCACACAAAGTTGTCGGAAAATCCGATCGTTCTAAACGCGGTGACGTAAAACACGTAGGTCGGGACTATAAACGGGGCAGTGGCCAATAGCTTTCATCTCTTTATTTATTCTGAGCATGCGTGGCACTTTGTCCGTCGGATTTGTGTACACACGATCGGAATTTCCGACAACGGATTTTGTTGTCGGAAAATTTTATAGCCTGCTAAATGTGTGATGGAGCCCACACACGGTCGGAATTTCCGACAACAAGGTCCTATCACACATTTTCCGTAGGAAAATCCGACCGTGTGTACGGGGCATTATACCTGTTGTAATTATCTGTATCTTTTTGTGTCTCTGTTGCACAACTAAAGTTGTCGAATTACAGGTTCTTATATTTAAAACAAATGAACCCCCACGTTCTTTCCTGAAGAAGCCATACGGCGAAACATGTAGAAAAAAACATGAACGTGACTACAATTTAATGATTGTCATTATTAGTATGCTTTGCACACATCTATGGCTATGACTGTATTGTATGTATTGTTTTTATGACGTTGTTCATTTAATAAAAATTTGTACATATATTTTTTTACATATTGTTGTCTCAATGCTTTGCACCTATAAAGTCCCATATCTCCCAAATGTTTCTTCTTGTCTAAAACGGGATGTTGGTGCCATATCTTATGTAAATTCCGACACTGATTTCTGACCACATCATTTACCAGTGGAAAAGGGATATAGTTTCTGTATATTATGGAATGTCAGATTTGTATTTCTGCAGACTCACCTCTTGTTCCTGCTTTTTCCTAGCAGCCTCCTCCTTCTTCCTTTTCTTCTCTTCTTCAGCCTGGAAATATATATATATGATGACCATTTATTTGGAGTATGACTAGTCTTGTTTATTAAAGGGGTTACGACAGGTTGAGAACACTCGGGATTTTACCTGACAAAGTGTCAAGATAATGCCGAGAGTAAATAGCGAGTCTTGGCAGGAACAATCGTTGCCATTGTTAGCCTTTAAATGCCAACTCCACCTAGATTGACATTTCAGTTCTGGATTAAGCGGCAGTAGTTTAATCCCCTGACAGCATTTTATAATTCGGAAGCTCCACAGCGGTGAGATTTTCTGTGTCCCCTCCCACAAGGGCATAAAAATGGGGTCACCTTCTGGCAGGTGGACTCAGGAGCTAAGTATTCATTTTATGCTATTGCTGTACTGTATACAGTGCCCTGAAAAAGTATTCATACCCCTTGAAATTTTGCCCATTTTGTCATGTTACAGCCAAAAACGTAAATGTATTTTATTGGGATTTTATGTGATAGACCAACACAAAGTGGCACATAATTGTGAAGTGGAATGAAAATGATAAATGTTTTTCAAATTTTTTACAAATAAATATGTGAAAAGTGTGGGGTACATTTGTATGGCGCCCCCCGGAGTCATTACTTTGTAGAACCGCCTTTCACTGCAATTACAGCTGCAAGTCTTTTTTGGGGATGTCTCTACCAGTTTTGCACATCTAGAGAGGGACATTTTTGCCCATTCTTCTTTGCAAAATAGCTCAAGCTCTGTCAGATTGGATGGAGAACGTCTGTGAGCAGCAATTTTCAAGTCTTGCCACAGATTCTCAGTTGGATTTAGGTCTGGACCATTCTAACACATGAATATGCTTTGATCTAAACCATTCCATTGTAGCTCTGGCTGTATATTTAGGGTCATTGTCCTGCTGGAAGGTGAACCTCCACCCCAGTCTCAAGTCTTTTGAAGACTCTAACAGGTTTTCTTCTAAGATTGTCCTGTATTTGGCTTCATTCATCTTCCCATCAACTCTGACCAGCTTCCCTGTCCCTGCTGAAGAAAAGCATCCCCACTACATGATGCTGTCACCACCACGTTTCACAGTGGGGATGGTGTGTTCAGGGTGATGTGCAGTGTTAGTTTTCTGCCACACATAGTGTTTTGCTTTTAGACCAAAAGGTTCAATGTTGGTCTCATCTGACCAGAGCACCTTCTTCCACATGTTTGCTGTGTCCCCCACATGGCTTCTCACAAACTGCAAATGTGACTTCTTATGACTTTCTTTCAACAATGTCTTTCTTCTTGTCACTCTTCCATAAAGGTCAGATTTGTGGAGAACACAACTAATAGTTGTCCTGTGGACAGATTCTCCCACCTGAGCTGTGGATCTCTGCAGCTCCTCCAGAGTTACCATGGGCCTCTTGGCTGCTTCTCTGATGAATGCTCTCCTTGCCCGGCCGGTCAGTTTAGGTGGACGGCCATGTCTTGGTAGGTTTGCAGTTGTGCCATACTCTTTCCATTTTTGGATGATGGATTGAACAGAGCTCTGTGAGATGTTCAAAGCTTGGGATATTTTTTTTTATAACCTAACCCTGCTTTATACTTCTCCACAACTTTATCCCTGACCTGTCTGGGGTGTTCCTTGGCCTTCATAATGATGTGGTTTGTTCACTAAATATTCTCTAACAAATCTCTGAGGGCTTCACAGAACAGCTCTATTTATACTGAGTTTAAATTACAAACAGGTAGACTATTTACTAATTAGGTGACTTCTGAAGGCAATTGGTTCCACTAGATTTTAGTTAGGGGTATCAGAGTAAAGGGAGCAGAATACAAATTCACGCCACACTTTTCACATATTTGTAAAAAATTTGTAAAACCATTTATCATTTTTCTTCCACTTCACAATTCTGTGCCACTTTGTGTTGGTCTATCACATAAAATCCCAATAAAATACATTTAAGTTTTTTGGTTGTAACATGACAAAATGTGGAAAATGTCAAGGGGTATGAATACTTTTTCAAGGCACTGTATGTTTGTGTGACACCATCATTTGGCTTAGTATTGTACATAAAGGGGGAGATTTACTAAATTGGAGAGTGCAAAATCTGGTGCAGCTCTGCAAAAAAAAAGCTTCCAGGATTAAGCCTAGGTTTCCACTACTGTGTCCTGAAAGTCGTGCGATTTTGGTGCGACTTGAAGCAATTAATCCTGAGCTCTATGGACCTCGTCGCATCAAAGTCGGACCAAAGTAGTGCAGGGGCTACTTTGAAGTCGCTGCGACTTTATAACGAACAGATATGAACGGTGCTCATTGGAAATCATAGGGTACGACATGTCATGTGACTTTGCAGTCCCGAGTTGCAGGACAAGTTGCACAAGTGGAAACGCTTAGGCTCGGTTCACACTACCGCAACTTGGGATCCATCCTGTGAGACCCCAAGTGACATGACAAGTGAAATCCTGTTAGTCAGGTTTGGTTCACACTACTGTGGACCTGAAAATCTTATGGTGCGACTTTGCCAGGTGACTTCCTAGCGACTTGATGCGACTTTAGAAGTAAACTTTCGGGAATGCCTGGGTAATCTTGCTATAATGTCAGATGCAAATCACATCAATATAGAGGAGGATCCAAATTGGAGGAGACTTCCATTAAAGTCTACGGGCACACATCGGATAGAAGTCACACTGAAGTAGTACAGGAACCTTTTCTAAAGTCGGAGTGACTTCAGTAGTGCCAATTAGGACAGTTCTCATGGACTAACATGGGGTTTCACATGTCACGTGACTTAGGGTCTCACAAGTCGCAGCAGTATGAACCGAGACTCAACGAGAGCGCTCTTAATTAGCACTACTGAAGTCACTCCAAACTTAGAAAAGATTCCTGTACTACTTCAAGGCGACTTCTTTTCGACTTGTGCCCATAGACTTTAATGGAACAAAGATATACAGATTAGTAGGATTTTTACTAACCCTCCAATGGACTCAAATACTTCACATAATATTAAAAATAAATACAAAATTTTATTTCATCCAATTAAAAACTTTGATAAAATCATATATCAAAAATGCAAGAACATTCATACTACCAATCATCCCCCACTGAGGGGATGGAGATTGTTTAACAAGGTAGTCTTTTGAGATTAGGCAAGAAAGGTCAACGCGTTTCACAGGGGGCAACCGCTTCCTCAGGACCTCCTAATCTTTTATACAGGTACAGTGGAAAAAGGTTCTTGCTACAGCCGTGTAAAATCCAGTTAACATATTGGTTGGATCACCAGTATGGACAAGGTGACTATGTTAGGTGTGAATAAAGTGTCGCCGGCCCGTGGGAGGATTAACAAATCCCTGGACGCAAGACTACAACACTCTATAGAGGGAGTCACCGGTCACCATGTCTAAAAGTAAACATCAAATCCTAAAGCCGAATGGATGTTGTTCCAAACAGGGATAGGAAGAGGGGAGTCCAGCACCTCAAATAAAGATTTGCATGTACCACATGGAGTAACTTGTATACTGATGTCCAAAACGATTGGACATCAACGAGCAATAAACAAAAAAGACCAAGGCAGAACTGGGGCCAGGATTCATTCTTGTGTTGATGATATCAGTTTAAGGAGCTTCCGAAGTCATTCAAAATTCATCAAATCAGTGCATTAGACCTGCAGGTGACCTGCTTCTGACCTGCTTTAAGTGGGTTTAACATTCACATAGGACTTGCTAAACATCCTTGAAGCAAAAAAAAAAAAAGGATACTGCACAAGTCTAGAGGCAGCAGAGCGCCACCTGCTGGTGGCCACTTTAAAGGCAGCCAGATGAAGGCCAAGTGCTGCTAGCAGTAATTTCGAGGAAATGTCCCAGTGCTCTCCAGATCTGATCGTTACCGGCAAGAGCTACATTATTGTTCACTGTTGTAATTTATGCAGCTTGTGTGCAACTTCATTTTGCATAATTATTACTATTTACAAATATTTAAGCATGCAAACAAAGCATATATTTTATTACTATATGTATATATATATATCTATATATCTATATATCTATATCTATCTATATCTATCTATCTCTATATCTATATCTACACACACACATACACATATATACATACATACATACATACATACACACACACACACACACCTCAAACCAAGTTTTTTTTACTGTATAGTGCAACCTGAAAGAATTCACAGCGTTTCACTTTTTCCACATTTTGTCACATTACAGCCTTATTCCAAAATGGATTAAATTTTCCGTGAAAGAAGATGCTTTGAAATCTTTGCAAATGTATTAAAAATAAAAAATATATAAAATCCCATGTACATAAGTATCACAGCCTTTGCCATGACACTCACAATTGAGCTCAGGTGCCTCCTGTTTCCACTGATCATCCTTGAGATGTTTCTACAACTTGATTGGAGTCCACCTGTGGTAAATTCAGTTGATTGGACATGATTTGGAAAGGCACACCCCTGTCTATATAAGGTCTCACAGTTAACAGTGCATGTCGGAGCACAAACCAAGCCATGAAGTCCAAGGAATTGTCTGTAGACCTCAGAGACAGGATTGTATGGAGGCACAGATCTGGGGAAGGGTACAGAAACATTTCTACAGCATTGAAGGTCCCAATGAGCACAGTGGCCTCCATCAGATGTAAATGGAAGAAGTTTGGAACGACCAGGACTCTTCCTATAGCGGGTCACCTGACCAAACTGAGTGATCAGCGGAGAAGGACCTTAGTCAGGGAGGTGACCAAGAACCCGATGGTCACTCTGACAGAGCTCCAGCATTTCTCTGTGGAGAGAGGAGAACCTTCCAGAAGAACAACCATCTCTGCAGCACTCCACCAATCAGGCCTGTATGGTAGAGTGGCCGGACAGAAGCCACTCCTCAGTAAAAGGCACATGACAGCCACCCTGGTGTTTGTCAAAAGGCACCTGAAGGACTTTCAGACCATGAGAAAAAATTTTCTGGCTTGATATAGGGCTCTTTGGCCTGAATGGCAAGCATCATGTCTGGAGAAAACCAGGCACCGCTCATCACCTGGCCAATACCATCCCTACAGTGAATCATGGTGGTGGCAGCATCATGCTGTGGGAACGTTTTTCAGCGACAGGAACTGGGAGACTAGTCAGGATTGGGGGAAAGAAGAATGCAGCAATGTACAGAGATATCCTTGATGAAAACCTGCTCCAGAGCGCTCTGGACCACAGATTGGGGTGAAGGTTCATCATCCAACAGGACAATGACCTTAAGCACACAGCCAAGAAAACAAAGGAGTGGCTACGGGACAACTCTGTGAATGTCCTTGAGTGGCCCGGCCAGAGCCCAGACTTGACCCTGATTAAACATCTCTGGAGAGATCTGAAAATGGCTGTGCACCGACGCTCCCCATCCAACCTGATGGAGCTTGAGAGGTCCTGCAAAGAAGAATGGGAGAAACTGCCCAAAAATAGGTGTGCCAAGCTTGTAGCATCATACTCAAAAAGATTTGAGGGTGTAACTGGTGCTTCACCAAAGTATTGAGCAAAGGCTGTGAATACTTATGTACATGGGATTTTTTTTTTTTAGTTTTTTATTTTTAACAAATTTGCAAAGATTTCAAACAAATTTATTTCACGTTGTCATTATGGGGGATTGTTTGTAGAATTTTGAGGAAAATAATGAATTTAATCCATTTTGGAACAAGGCTGTAACATGAAAAAATGTGCTGTAAATACTTTCCAGATGCACTGTATATAATTTTAAATTTTTTTTTTTTTTTTTTACACAAACATGTGACTGACTGCATTATATGAGGTATTTTATACAGTAACTTCATACTAGAGGTTTGTGTACCACATTAAAGAAAAAAACACCAGCTTCGGTGACATATTCTCATAGGGTTTCCTGTGCATCGTCTACACCTGTCACCAAGGCTCGCGTTTCTATGGCAGGGGACAGTGAGCTGTGTGGGTGGAAATCCCCCTCTGAAGGCGAAGCTTGCATTTCACAATCCTCAAACATTTGTGCAGAGAAATTCCCTGACACAGCTGGTGAGATACAGCTGTAAATTCCAGAAAATGTCTCATATGACTTTACTGCCAGAGGCCATTCACAGAAAGACAGCAACTATTGCTCTGGAGGATGACTAGGGTGGCTTTTGTCCCCAGATTCCTTTCTGTGCATGCATGTCCTGACTGCATTTCCATTAGACATTGAAATTCTGCATTTAACACCTTCCTGGTGAGGGCTATCAATAGGTTTAAAAACCAGAACTGGAGGGAGCTTGAAGCAGCATTTTCCCCAGGATAATGTATAAATGCTTGACTCAGTTACTCTTCATTTATTTATCCCAGGAAGACAGCTAAAGCTGATCTCCATGTTCAGGGCATTTTTTCCTCAGACAGTAGGTGCAGGAACTCCCCTTTTCTGAGTCACCCCTTTTCCCCGCCCCTACCCACCTCCGAGCACCGTCCCTTGGTTCCATCCCCTACCCACCTCCAAGCACCATCCCTTGGTTCCATCCCCTACCCACCTCCAAGCACCATCCCTTGGTTCCATCCCCTACCCACCTCCGAGCACCGTCCCTTGGTTCCATCCCCTACCCACCTCCAAGCACCATCCCTTGGTTCCATCCCCTACCCACCTCCGAGCACCGTCCCTTGGTTCCATCCCCTACCCACCTCCAAGCACCATCCCTTGGTTCCATCCCCTACCCACCTCCGAGCACCGTCCCTTGGTTCCATCCCCTACCCACCTCCAAGCACCGTCCCTTGGTTCCATCCCCTACCCACCTCCGAGCACCGTCCCTTGGTTCCAACCCCTACCCACCTCCGAGCACCGTTCCTTGGTTCCATCCCCTACCCACCTCCAAGCACCATCCCTTGGTTCCATCCCCTACCCACCTCCAAGCACCATCCCTTGGTTCCATCCCCTACCCACCTCCGAGCACCGTCCCTTGGTTCCATCCCCTACCCACCTCCAAGCACCATCCCTTGGTTCCATCCCCTACCCACCTCCGAGCACCGTCCCTTGGTTCCATCCCCTACCCACCTCCAAGCACCGTCCCTTGGTTCCATCCCCTACCCACCTCCGAGCACCGTCCCTTGGTCCCATCCCCCACCCACCTCCCAGTACCACCCCTTTTAGACAATACAGAACCAAGTATCATTTTGTGGTGCTAAGTAATTTTGTATGGAATTTGGTAATGATATCAAGAAAAGCAGTAAAATAGATCCCCTTCAGCCAGAAACAATAGATCCCCCTAACAACAATGTACCACCCACAACAAAATTCCCTCCCCATCAGCAACAATAGACTCCTGGCAGCATCAACAGATCTCCGCACAGCCAGCATTAATAGACTCTCTGGCAGCCATCAACAATAGACCCCTCCCCCAACAGTAGATCTCCTTCAGAAACAACTGACCCCCCAGCAACATAAGACCCACCCTTAGCAACAATAGACCCCCCTGCAAAAATAGATACCCTCCAGCTAGAATAGATCCCCCAGCAGTGAGCATCAATACCCTGCAGCACACCCCAGCACCCCTTGCCATTACATACAGTCAGTCCAGGAGGTGCCGGAACTGCGTTCCCTCACGCTCCCGCTGAAAAAAGCCCTGTCCATGTTACATTTAATTTTAAATGGTTTGTTTGGACCAAGCCAGTCCAAACAAACTATTTACTTAACAGTATATGCTATTAACTATTTACTTTACAGTATATGCTTTGTGTAGCTACATACAGCACTATGTTCTGGCAGTGGGATAAGAAACTTCCCGTTCTGCTCCTGGAACAAAATCCAGCCGGGCTGAGCACCGCTCAGCAATCCAGAGGAAGCTTTCTATGCTATGAATGAATACAAAGCTTCCACTGATTGGCTGAGGTGGGGAGACGGAGTGATGACGTCACAAACTCCACATCAGGGGAAGCTTCGCATTAGTTCATAGAATATAAAGTTTCCCGTGAATGACTGGGCAGCACTCAGCTCAACACAATTTTGTTCCGGGAGCAAGATGGGAAGATCTCATCTGTCTGTCGGAATTTAGTGCAGTATACTGTATATACCGTATTTGTCGGCTTATAACACGCACTTTTTTCCCCTTAAAATGGGAAAATCGTGGGTGCGTGTTATACACCGATCCCTGCTGTCTCTGAGGGAAGAGGAGCGAGGACCGCTGAATTACATAGAACCGCGATCTCCTGTGTACCCGGTGCTCCGTCACTCACAGCCACTACTTGTAAAAGTATTCATACCCCTTGAAATTTTCCACATTTTGTCATGTTACAACCAAAAACGTAAATGTATTTTATTGGAATTTTATGTGATAGACCAACACAAAGTGGCTCATAATTGTGAAGTGGAAGGAAAATGATAAATGTTTTTCAAACTTTTTTTTACAAATAAATATGTGAAAAGTGTGGGGGGATATTTGTATTCAGCCCCCCGGAGTCAATACTTTGTAGAACCGCCTTTCACTGCAATTACAGCCGCAAGTCTTTTTGGGGGTGTCTCTACCAGCTTTTCACATCTAGAGAGGGACATTGTTGCCCATTCTTCTTTACAAAATATCTCAAGCTCTGTCAGATTGGATGGAGAGTGTCTGTGAACAGCAATTTTTAAGTCTTGCCACAGATTCTCAATTGGATTCATGTCTGGACTTTGACTGGGTCATTCTAACAAATGAATATGCTTTGAGCTAAACCATTCCATTGTAGCTCTGGCTGTATGTTTAGGAATCGTTGTCCTGCTGGAAGGTGAACCTCCGCCTGAGTCTAAAGGCTTTTAGAGATTCCAACAGGTTTTAAGATTACATTATTTGGCTCCATCCATATTCCCATCAACTCTGACCAGCTTCCCTGTCCCTGCTGAAGAAAAGCATCCCCACAACATGATGCTGCCACCACCATGTTTCACAGTGGGGATGGTGTGTTCAGGGGGATGTGCAGTGTTAGTTATCCGCCACACATAGCGTTTTGCATTTAGGCCAAAAAATACAATTTTGGTCTCATCTGACCAGAGCACCTTCTTCCACATGTTTGCTGTGTCCCCCACATGGCTTCTCACAAACTGCAAACAGGACTTCTTATGGCTTTCTTTGAACAATGTCTTTCTTCTTGTCACTCTTCCATAAAGGTCAGATTTGTGGAAAGCACGACTAATAGTTGTCCTGTGGACAGATTCTCCCACCTGAGCTGTGGATCTCTGCAGCTCCTCCAGAGTTACCATGGGCCTCTTGGCTCTTCTCTGATGAATGCTCTCCTTGCCCGGCCGGTCAGTTTAGGTGGACGGCCATGTCTTGGTAGGTTTGCAGTTGTGCCATACTCTTTCCATTTTTGGATGATGGATTGAACAGAGCTCCATGAGATGTTCAAAGCTTGGGATATTTTATTATAACCTAACCCTGCTTTAAACTTCTCCACAACTTTATCCCTGACCTGTCTGGTGTGTTCCTTGGTCTTCATGATGCGATTTGTTCAATAAGGTTCTCTAACAAACCTCTGAGGGCTTCACAGAACAGCTGTATTTATACTGAGATTAAATTACACACAGGTGGACTCTATTTACTAAATAGGTGACTTCTGATGGCAATTGGTTCCACTAGATTTTAGTTAGGGGCATCAGAGTAAAGGGGGCTGAATACAAATGTACACCACATTTTTCACATATTTATTTGTAAAAAATGTTGAAAACCATTTATCACTTTTCTTCCACTTCACAATTATGTGCCACTTTGTGTTGGTCTATCACATAAAATGCCAACAAAATACATTTACGTTTTTGGTTGTAACATGACAAAATGTGGAAAATGTCAAGGGGTATGAATACTTTTTCAAGGCACTCTATATAGTGCTGTCAATTTATGCAGCCCTTTACATTTATATTGCACATTCACATCAGTCTCTGCCCTTAAAGAGCTTACAATGTAAGGTCCCCAACTCACACCCACATACATACACATACTAGGGCCAATTTAGACAGGAGCCAATTAATCTCCCAGCATGTCTTTGGAGTGTGGGAGGAAACCGGAGTATCAAGAGGAAACCCAGGCAAGCGCAGGGAGAAAATGCAAACTCCAGGCAGATAGAGTCATGGTTGGGATTTAAACCGGTGACCCTAGTGCTGATAGGCGGAAGTGCTAACCACACTAGTTAGAGAGCCATTGGTTTTTAAAAAGAGTTACTAAACTAGCATTAAAATAAACAATAGTGATTTTTTTATCATGACTAAAACAGATCGTTTCATTTACCTTCTTCTTTTCTTCCTTTTCCTTTAGCAGAGTCTCTTTGTCCACAAGTTTGACCACCGTTGGCAGACCTGAGAAAGCAGACTATTTAAAATATACTTATACTCACTAGAAGCTTAGACAACTAAAGTGAGACTAATGGCTACATACAGTATATGTCTGTCTGCTTAAAAAAACACTGCTTTTTTTTCTCTTGTATTGAGGTTTTTTTTTTAATTTTTTTTATAAACTATTTGATAATTTTTGATATTTAGTAATTTAGTCTTATAACTATAAAAAATAAATTGTTTTTGTTTGTACAACTATAAAAGAAAAAAAAAAAACACACACTATAAAGAATAAGTAGGAGGAGGGGGTAGCAGTGTTTTTGAACAAACATATATGTAGAGCTGGGCGATTTTCTCCCAAAAAAAAAAAAAAAAATCTGTGATTTAAAAAAAATAAAAAATAAAAATTTGATTCACGATTCGAATCGAGTTTGTTTTTTTGATGGACACTGCGCCGGTCCTGAGGAGCTGCGGGTTTGGCCTAGTCCGGAGTCCAGCCTTGTGGACTAGGCCGAAGCCGCGGCCTGGCCTAAAAACTCCTGCCCGCAGCTCCTCAGGACCGGCGCGTGTCAGCACCGGTCCTGGTGATAAAAAAAAAAAAAAAAATCTAAAAAATCGATTTGCTGAAAATTTTAATCGATTTGACCTCTTGAGTCAAGATTCAAATCGATTTTTTCCCCAGCCCTACATATATGTAGCCCTTACTTCCACTTTAACCACTGCAGGAATACAGAGATGGCAGGGCTTACTTTTACTGCACCCACCCCCTCCCAATTCTGCCTCTGCAAGGTCCAGAAAATACTATACAAATACTGACTTTCTATAAGTCAATAGCTGCACATGACTGAGCTCCACCTAACCACCTTTATATTAACTGCTTAAAGTCTGCCCTATAACAGTTTTACTGCTACAGGTCGGCACCTCTGCGACGGATAACGTATATATACACGCGATCCGGGTCTTCCGGGTAGTGGGCGCCAAGAAATTATAAAATCTGCCAGGGTATGTAAACTTATGAGCACATCTGTATAGGTATTTTAACTGTGTATCTAGCCGATTGTCTAGCGTCCCATAACAATCTGTTACCTTCATGGTCTTCCAGCCGCACTCCAAGTTCCGGCAAGACGTCGTCTCGAAGGGCATCACATAGATTTAACACCCCCAACACTGAAAGAGGAAAAAAAAAAAATCCAACAAACTTGCAAAGTCTCACAAACACATGGTATATGAAAATCCCAATATAGACCCCACAGAAGAATACCCGGGTCTGATTGTACCAGAACTGCATGAAAGGAAGTGTTTACATTATGTATAGTGACAACATGTCAGGTATGAGGTTTCCATTGCAGGTTAGACCCCTTTCACACTGGGGCGGTTTGCAGGCGTTATTGCGCTAAAAATACCGCCTGCAAACCGCCCCTAAACAGCCGCTGCTGTTTGTTCAGTGTGAAAGCTCGAGGGCTTTTACACTGAAGCGGTGCGCTTGCAGGAGAAGAAAAAAACTCCTGCAAGCCGCATCTTTGGAGCGGTGAAGGAGCGGTGTATTCACCGCTCCTGCCCATTGAAATCAATGGGGCAGCGCGGCTATACCGCGGCAATACCGTGGCTATAGCCGCGCTATTCGAGCGGTTTTAACCCTTTTTCGGCCGACAGTGGGGGGTTAAAACCGCACCGCTAGCGGCCGAATACAGCCTCAAAAACGACGGTAAAACAGCGCTAAAAAAAGCGCTGTTTTACCGCCGACGCCTCCACCGCCCCAGTGTGAAAGGGGCCTAAGGGAATGAAATAAGAAACTGATCTGTTGTTATGGACACAGACCCTTTCTTAAGTTCCATAAAACTTGCCAAAATTAAAATGGCACAAAAACGCATTGCATCTGTTCCTGCCATTTTAATTATTAATTTATTTGAAACTGTAGAAAACGGGGGTCCACCAACAGTATTGGTAAATACATAAGTGCATAAAAATGTGGGGCTTAATAATCATGTGCAATGCCAATTTCGATTAGGAGTGGGGAGGGTTTTGATTTTTTTCTAAATACAGTATAGTTATATAAGTCTTTCATTGTATGACTCCTGAAGGGGGAACAATGGTTAATTGTAATGAATCAGTAAAGTGGGATTATGAAAGAGACAGATTTGGTGTGAAATTGATGAAGTGCTGATCGGAATTTAGTATTTGATCTACTGGCTAAGATTCCATCTATCTATGTTGGCACTTTCTATTAGACAGCCCATGCATTGCTCGTTACCTTTGCTTTAATGCTTCCATCCCTAACCTAAAAAGGCAAAATATTTGCTCCCTAAAATAAAATACAAATATCAATACAAATTTTCTATACGAATAAAATATGAAAGTATACAACACTAATCCATAAAAGAGGAAAATGCATTTAAAATTAAAAATGTGAACTTTTAAAAAACAATTCACTTTAAACTGAATACAAACACTTAAAGTGGTTGTAAAGTTTCAGGGCTTAAAAAAACAAAACAAAAAAACCCCCAAACATGTCATACTTACCTCCGCTGTGCAGTTGGTTTTGCACAGATGGACCTGATCCTCCTCTTCTCGGATCCCTCAGTGGTGCTCCTGGCTCCTCCTCTTCTCGAGTGCCCCATCGGAGATGCACTCTCTTTCGGGACACCCGTGCAGGCGCGCTCCCATGTCCTGCTTCTATTGACACAGAAAGCAGGACTCAGCCCCACCCCCCAGGTCATTGGATTTGATTGACAGCAGCGGGAGCCAATAGCTGCGCTGCTATCAATCTTTCAAATCAGGACGCGAGACACCGGCCAGAGCTGCTGTGCTCCTTCCCGTCATTGAAAACACAGGGCTCAGGTGTAACAGGGGCTGCTGAGTGACAGAAGGTTTTTCACCTTAATGCATAGAATGCATTAAGGTGCAAAACCTTGAGGGTTTACAGCCCCTTTAAAGGATAAGTTCACTTTTTGGACCATGTTATGTGTTTCACCCGTTTTTAGAGTGGAACCAATGTTCCCAATGCTGCAGCCACTGCCTGTCTACCCCCCCATGACAGCAGTACAGGGAGTAGTTCCCCGTACTAGCTGTCAGTTTTTTAAAACAGCGGGGCTCCGTCCACACGTGTGAATAAATTCCAAGTCCGACATTCTTTGTGGCTGTCGGCTTGTAGTTCTCAATGAACTACCACGGTGTTGTGCAGCGTCGTGGTAGTTCATTGATTCTTTCCGTCAGTGTATCTGCTTGCCCGTTCCCCATCCAAGAAACGAGGCAGACTTTATATGACTTCCTGCAGCTTCTAATTCACATTGTGAGAAGCTCACAGTGTGCAGTGAATGAAGAGTAATAAACAGCGCCAAAGAATGACCCTACTAGGTCCTATAAAAGTGTAGTCTTCTGGTGAGGGAACCTTTCACAACAAATCAAATACCAAAAAATAAATAAAACAATTACACTATGGATATGGGCTCTACCTATCACCATGATCCTCCAAATATGATGAAGAAAAATAACCAGTTGTCACCACTGTGTTGAACATACTGTTTGCTTACCTCTAAACATACGCCAGCTCCTGTTGAAATATAAATCAAAATCTTTATTTCATATAGATTAAAAATTACTTCATAGACAACACATAAACCTACATAGTTAAAAACAACCTGCTGCCCTTACTCCACCCATTTGACCTATAGAATTAGAGTATTTGTACATGCATGAACCCTTAAAAAAAAAAATATACAGTAATGGAATTTAAGGAGGCCATCAAAATAATAAATTGAATTATCAGGTTGAATTTATATTTTGGTGGAAACCTTAAATTCCATTACTGTATGTTTTCTTGAAGGGTTCACGCACGTACAAATACTCTAATTCTATAGGTCAAATGGGTGGAGTAAAGGCAGCAGGTTGTTTTTAACTATGTACATGTATGGGTTGTCTATGAAGTAATTTTTCATGTACATGGAATCAAGATTTTGATTATATTTCAACAATCAGGAGCTGGCGTATGTTTAGAGGTGAGCAAACAGTATGTTTAACACAGTAGTAACAACTGGTTATTTTTCTTCATCATATTTGGAGGAGCATGGTGATAGGTATTCATAATGTATTTGTTTCTTTGTATTTGAATTGCAATTTCAGTCCAGAAGGTGAATGTACAGCTGTGCACAAGGCTTGTGTTCAGCTTTAAAAAGGGGTAGTAAACCCTCATGTTTTTTCACCTTAATGCATCCTACGCATTAAGGTGAAAAAACACCTGGCAGTGACCGGCCCCCCAGCCCCCCTGTTTTACTTACCTGAGCCCTAGAACTTGACCCATGGGGAAGCGCAGTCTCTCAGCCCTGGGTTCTCGGCTCTTGATTGGATAGATTGATGGCAGTGCAGCCATTGGCTTCCACTGCTGTCAATCAAATCCAATGACATGGGCACCTGGGGCGGGGCCGAGTCCTGCATTTGGCCTCTATGGACGCCGAATGCTGGACTCGGGAGAGCGCCCTCAAGGTAACCCCCCGGGAGAGCGCTTCTCCTAGGAGGGTTAACTGATGTGGGGAGGAGCCGCGAGGGACCCCAGAAGAGCAGGATAGGGGCCACTCTGTGCAAAACGAGCTGCACAGTGGAGGTATATGTTTATTTAAAAAAAAAAAAAAAAAAAAAAAAAAAAAAAAAAAGAACCTTTAGTGTCACTTTAAAGTGGAGTTCCACTCCTAAAATTATTTTAACATTTTTCAGCTGCATTAAAACGATTAATAAAATATGTCAAAAAAATGTTTTTTTTAATCATCCTGTTGCTAGGGGGTCCTCGTAATCTGCCTCCTTACTCACCTCAGCTCCTTATGTCACTTCCCTCAGCGCCGGAAGGAAGATTACCTCTCCCCCCTTCCTCTAGGCAATCATCTGGGACATGTCACATGTCCCAGATGATTGCGCGGCCAGTCACGGCTCGCGCATGCGCAGTGGGTGCCCGGCTGTGAAGGCACAGCCGGGTGCCCACAGTTATAATGCAGGCGCCACCGAGCGGAGGGGTAGATGAGCGGGGCTTCGATCCACCACATCGCTGGACCCTGGGACAGGTAAGTATTCGATTATTAAAAGTCAGCAGCTGCAGTATTTGTAGCTGCTGACTTTTAATTTTTTTTTTTTTAAGCGGAACTCCACTTTAAGTATGAAGAAATAATTTAATGTCCATAATGGCCCAAGGCTCTCTAACATTTAATCTTGTTTGGGGTCACCAACCTGGCCTTGCCTCCTCCAAGCAACTTACTATTGGTCAGTGAGGCTCCTATCAGAGTTCTGGGCCCGGAAGCTGCAGAGGAGAGACTAACCTGTCAACCAGGAAATCCCATTAATTTTTGCTAAGCAGAGGACTTTTGGATTTGGGAGACCCGTATCTCGGAGGTCACCATTATGTTTTATACATATCAATTTCTTGTAATTGCTGTAGCCCCAGGATGGCTTTAAATGCCAATATGGGATTGCCAGCATTGTGTAATGCCTGGACCTGGAAATGTTGGTTTATATATATTAGTTGTGGTTGATCTCACCTTTGTTCTCTCTGGCAATCTGTCGAACCCCCTCTCTGAACTGGGATAAAACTTGCAGGTATGGCATTACCGTGGACTCCAGCTATATGGGAGAATTTATGATAAAAAATGTTATTCATACTTTTCTTCATTCACCCTCTTGAAGGTGCTAGGCAAAACAATCATATTTACACATCATGGGAGAGATTAAAGTATCTAAACGCAAAGCTTTTTCTAAGTTTTAGAGTATGGAAGGGTTAGAACCCCTGTCGTGATTTTTTTGCTGTGCATGTCCGCACTGGGCAGATTCACCCTCTGTATTTGTCATAGATGACAACAGTCACTGAGACAGAAAGTGGAAGGAAATCCAAACATTTTCAGCTGACATTGGAACAAGAAAGGAGGGGAAAGCTTCCAATGGGATGCTTGTCCCAGTGATGACATTCTAAGAAGTGATTTCACCTTACTACCTGTTGTGTCTTCAGGACAGGAAGGGAAGGAAAATCTCCCTAACAGGGCAAAGACAGCTAAAAACAAAATATGCTTAGGGGTGCAACACTTCCCTAGTCTATCCAAATCCTTAAAGTATAAAGGCAAAATCTTGTTTTGTTTTAGATAGAGTGGAGAGGGATTAAAACCCCTGTCTGTTTTTACTGCTGTCTGTGCTCCTGTTAAGGAGATTCACCCTCTCTATCTGTCCTGTTTACCATGATCATTGAAAGTGAAAGAAAATCCCAAATTTTGGGTTGTCCCCAGAAAAGTAATAGAGGGGAAATCTTCCAATGAGGACCTGGGGGGGGGGGGGTCCCCAAGGGATTCCCTTAATTTTCAGGGATTTCCCCTCACTTCCTATTTGGCTATGGGACAGGAAGTGAAATCTCTGAAATGGGACACAGATCGCAAGAAAAAAATCTGAAGGTTATAACTCTCCCCTTACTCTATCCAAAATGAAAAAAAAAAAAAGTTTTTCCTATAGTCCTACTTTAAAAATTGAAGCAGCTCTCCGCTAGAGGAGGCAAACAAATAAATAAAACTCTAAGGCAATTATAATGGTATCTAATAGTCCAATTACTTCTACAGTGCCTCTAATTGTGTATGCTTTGGTAAATCTAGTCCCAGTCTGCAAGCAGTCGAGAAATTGTAGTTCAAAGTTTCTACAACCTTAACAAGTTTCTAGGGACAGAAAGTGTGTACCTTGTGTCTTAGACTGTGCAGACTCATCTGATTACATGAAATAAGAGGAAGGAAGGAAATTAGATTCTGCTGCAAACTAGAAACCTACAAATGCCAAAACTACCAAAACAGGATAAGTTACTTACATTAATGTTCTGTCCGTTTCCTCCTACAGGGAATCCGATGGGCTCCTCTCCTTCTATTGCTCCAAATATCTAGAAAACAATCGGATATATTCTATAAATAACCCAACACCAGTTATAAAGCAGCAGTATGGTTGTAGCACTGATAGCGCTGTGTTTAATGCGGAGTTCCACCCAGAAATGGAACTTCCGCTGATTGGATTCCTCCTCCCCCTCCAGTGCCATATTTGGCACCTTTCCTCCCAACTTACAGCCCAGTGGATATAGGACTTTTCTCCAGGAGTCATCTGGAAGAAAGGTACTATCCCAGGGGTACAATCCCAGAGTGTTCCAGTCAGTGATATTGTTAACATTGGGATCCTTAAAGAGGGAGTCCACCTAAAAAAAAAAAAATATTAAAAGCCAGCAGCTACAAATACTGCAGCTGCTGACTTTTAATACATGGCCACTTACCTGTCCCAGGGTCCAGCGATGTCGGCAGCCGACGCCGATAAATCACTCGACTCTCGGCAGCTGCCGCCGCCATCCTGGGTGAGGGAATCAGGAAGTGAAGCGTTGCGGCTTCACTTCCCGGTTCCCTACTGCGCATGTGCGAGTCGCGCTGCGCATCGTAACTGGTCCCCGCTATCTCCTGGGACCTGTGTGTTTCCCAGGAGACAGCGCGGAGGGACAGGAAGAGGCATAGACTCCCATGGGAGTCTATGCCGGAAGTGGGTGCAAATACCTGTCTTAGACAGGTATCTGCACCCCCCTCCCCCCTGAAAGGTGCCAAATGTGACACGGGAGGGGGGGAGGGTTCCGAAAAGCGGAAGTTCCATTTTTATGTGAAACTCCGCTTTAAATTATGACTAATTAGCGACTCGTGTCTTTTTTCAACCAGATTAATTCTGAAAAATAATTCTTGTTTATGGAAGTGTCTGAAAGGAGTTCAAACATGAAAATGGGATGACTTACCTTGAGCATATTGGTCAGGTAGGTGCTGATGCTCTCCAGTAACATTCTGTTTGGCAGATGTTTAGTGGATTTCTTGGACGCAATGTATGAGTTGCTCTGGCTGACCAGTGATCGCATTTCTTCCATGACTGTTCTTGTGTCGATGTTATCACACAGTGCTGCGTGAATGGACGCCTTCTTGGTATAGAAGCTGTGAAGGGAGACAAGAAGGCATCGTAACAGACCACATGGTCTAGGAAAGGCTGACATTAAAGTGGTTCTAAAAGGTAAATCGGCGCCATCCCTCAGAAGTTCGGCCCCCCTCCTCCTTCCTCCGCCACCAGGTCAGCTAGAAAGCGCAGCGCGCTTCGTGCATTCGCAGTTGGGAAGCAGCAGGAAGGCTTCACTGCCAGTTTCCCTTACGAAGAATGGCGGCAGCAGCACCCGACAGCCAATCTGAAAATCGGCTGGGGTCCCGACATCACATGCTCCCTGGACAGGTAAGTGTCATAATATTAAAAGTCAGCAGCTGCAGTATTTGTAGCTGCTGACTTTTAATTTTTCCCAGGTGGAACACGGCTTTAAACATTCCCCAGCCTGTTGCCGTGTGCTGGACTGCGCTCGTTCACACAAGCTTTGCTCTATAAAGAGCGATCCACTTTCAAAACTCTTTTCAGAGAGCACGTGACAGGTGTTGAGGAGGAGATGTATTGCCTCTTTACCACCTGCTTTAACCCTTTGAACCCCACATTAACGCACCGCAACCATGCGATTAAGGAGCACTTGCAGAGTAACCACATTCATTGAAAAGAGACAAAGGGTATAATTCTTTATCTTCTTATGCATTGCGGCCACAGCGTGTGTACACCTCTGAGGAAAGTTATGAATAAATCCGCGCACAGGAAGAAAGTACAAGAAAGCTTAAAAAAGAACTGCTGCCCCTACAAATATACTATCACCTGGGTGGAGTATACTTAGGTTAATTAAAAAAGAGTGTAGGTGTGGCGCTGTTCTGGTTGGAAAATGCTAAGATGTTTTGTTTAAACCTTAATATAGTAATACTTCTGTGTGGCACCCTCTGCAGAGGGTGCCACACAGAAGTGTGTACACACCTCTGGCTGCTGCCTCTGCAGGTTAAGGGGTTAGTGGTTTGGGGTGGCAAACGCACAGCTCAACTGCTGGGTTTACTAGCACTACGATCACTAGTGTGAACAAGCCCTTAGAACCAGCGACTGACGCTTTGAATGGATATTGATGCTCAAACCAAACTGTCACGGACAGCGGACATTCAATCTGACAATTGGGAACTAATTAGAGAGATTCCAGATCATGTGATCACTCAGGAAGCACTGCGATGCGATGGCTGACAATGCCTCCAATAAATGGTTTTGCAGTTTATATTTTGCTAGATGACAGATACACACCTGTTGTTCAGCTCAATTTCCTGGGACTGCCACCTCACAAACTGGCCTGTAATGTCCGTGGGGGCCCTTAAAATATCCTTCACATTTAAAAAGAATTCCTGAAAAAATTAATATCATGTTTAGCGAAATGATTGTACATTATGAAAAGCATTTAAAGCTCAACTACAGGCACAAAACCTCTCATATTAAAAGAGAAGTATGGGTTTGTTTCTTTTTTTTTTTTCCCAAGATTCATACTTACCTAGGTGGATGCAGCATCTATCCCCCGGCGCCTCTGCACTGAGAACCGAGCGATCGAACATTGCCGATGGCTCGGTTCTCACAGATCCCAGAGCAGAGAGCTGCTGACTGTCAATCAACAGCTCTCCGCTCTGCCCCCTCCTCGCTCATTGGAGTGCTGAACTGTGGAGGGGGTGGGGTGTGGCCGTTTCAGGCTCTCAGCGGCTTGCTGAGAGGCTGAGACAGGCATTAGTCCAGGGAACTGGTGGATCCAAACTTTATTGTCGTGATGACACGGCGCCTGGACTGATTCCAGTGATGTCAGCAGAGAGTGGACTCCAGCCCGCTCTTTGCTGAAACCGGGTCACAGAAGTGCAAAACAAATTGCATTCCTGTGACCCATAGGAGAAGCCCAGCCAAACGAGCTCAGACTGGACTTCTCCTTTAAGCACACTCCTCTATAACCACAAAAGATATAAATCTTCTTTCAAGTACAGGCAGTCCGCGTATTACAAACATTTGACTTATGCACAACTGTAAATGAGTAAGAAAATTGTATAATGTATGGCCAGCTTTGCACTAGATTAATGACAGCTTGAATCTGATTTGGAAATAACATCAGTTTTATGCAAAGTACCCGCCACCAAGAAAAACCTCTGCAACTGACCCCAGAGGCCAATAACTCTTCTTGCAGTGGGAAATTTCACTTACATTCATGAATTTTTCATACTGGACGGCAGACTCCATAGTGTTAGGTGAATAATCCAGTGTGTCCTTCCAGGAGTGCATGAGGAACGCCAGACGCAGCTGTCGGGCTGTGGAGGGATATGGTTTGCATCATTATTCTCAGTAGGAATGAGTTATGTTCTTCTCACATATTCCAGTTGCTTTCAGCACGGTTGATATCAGATTTTAGGGTCTTAAATTTCACATAGCCCCCCAGGACATCTATAATATTTAAAGTGTAAGTAAACCCCCCTATCGTTTTCAGCCAAGGAAGCTGCCATCTGTTTAATCTACAACTGCCATGGTGCTGCACATGTGATCAGTTATGACACCAGCCATTGGATGGTTTGACAGTTTGGTTAAGAGCACAGCCAATGGGAGTGTTACATTTCCGGCACGTGCTGGAATATAAACTATTTTATGGATGGGTTTACTTCCGCTTTAAGGCCCAACTCTAGCCAACTAATGCATTCTTCCCTAATATTTGAAATGTAGCACTGTTTAGATTTAGAGTCTGCTTCATACCACCTACCAGCTGAGATGCAGTTCCTGGTAAAGTTCTCAGCCAGCAGTCATATTGTGTGCTGTCTCCTGGGAAATACCAGGATTATGTAAAAAAAAAAAAAAACTGTTTTACAACAGGGGTAACAATTGCACATCCTCAAGTATTCTGTCCACACGTTGCTTATCCTAGCAGTGTCTGTGTGCTGCTGAGGTACATTCACAGTGAGTGCAAGATCAGGTGGAGACAAGGCAATGGGCATAGATTTTCAAAAGGTGAACAGTGCCTAGTGCAGTGATGGCGAACCTTGGCACCCCAGATGTTTTGGAACTACATTTCCCATGATGCTCAACTACACTGCAGAGTGCATGAGAATCATGGGAAATGTAGTTCCAAAACATCTGGGGTGCCAAGGTTTGCCATCCCTGGCCTAGTGGCTTGGGTTTGGCGGCTCTCCACAAAACCAGGGGCCCCTTGAAGACAGGGATTATTCAAATTGATAAATCCCAATGTAGTTAGGGCAATGAGAGCACCAAAGAATAGTCCTGGGAGTCCAAAGTTTTACATATTTCAACTGGAGACAGCAAGAAAACCAAAATCAGACATTGTGTTTCGAGGGGCTTAAAAATCCCCCTTTAACAGGGTTACAGAAAGATTAAAATCATCATTATAACAATGGCCCTGAAAAAGGGGGATCTTCTGGCCCCAAAAACGCATTGGCTTTGTTTTCTTGCCACCACCAGTCAAATTATTAAAGACTTTGGACTCTCAAGACGTTTTGTTTGGCATTCTTATTGACTTAAAGGGTATGTAAACCCTCGTTTAAAAAATATCTATTTACTAATGCTACCATCATGCAGAATAAAAATAATCAATGTTGATTGGGAGAGAGAAGTCCCACTTTAAAGTGATTGTAAATGCAATCACATTATACTTACCTGCTCTGTGCAACAGTAGCCCCGATCCTCCTCTTCTTAGGTCCCCCGCTGGCGGTTTGCGCTGCTACCCCCTGCTGAGCGCCCCCATAGCAAGCCACCATTGATACACACCTACGCACATTGATACGCTCTGCCTCATCCCCCGCTCTCTCCTAAATGGCTGGGATTGACAGTAGCATGAGCCAATTGCTCCCTTTGTTACCTCTTTGTCCAATACGGAGAAAGAAATCTTTGGATTACTACATTTATTCATGGCGGATTTTGACAAGAATAATAAAGAGAAACACAAGGAGGCGCTAGACTAAGTGCACTTTTGTTTATTAATAAGACAATGAGCAACTTAAATGTGTAGATAGACAGGCATATCTTGTAATACATGGCAGGATAAGGGGGATCTCCCCTGGAAGTCCCGGTGTGATACGGCACTTGTCCTGGCCCAGCCTGTTGGATGGATGACACAAAGTAGCGACCGAACGTGCGGTAAACACTGTGCAATGCAAATGGTGCTGGATTGGAATTGATGGCAATGGGGAATTGTGCTGACGTGGATCAGGGCGGTAACGCGTTTTCAAGCTTCTGCTTCTTTGCGTTCCACGGAAATGGCAGCTTGCTATCTCTTTTTAAAAAACAAAGGTGATCGTAAAGGAGAAGTCCAGCCTGAGCTCGTTTTGCTGGGCTTCTCCTATGGATCACAAGAGTGCAATTCGTTCTGCACTGCTGGGACCAGTTTTCAGCAGAGATCGGTCTGAAGTCCGCTCTCTGCTGACGCCACACAGATCAGTCCAGGCACCGCGTCATCACGACAATGGAAGTCAGGATCCGCCGGGTGCCTGGACTGGTCGTCTCAGCCTCCCAGTGAGCTGCTGACACGTCCGCCCCCACAGCTCAGCGCTTTAGTGAGCGTGGAAGAGCAGAACAGGAGAGCTGCTGATTTACAGCCAGAAGCTCTCTGCTCGGGGATCTCTGAGAACCGAGCCATCGATGGTGTTCGATCGCTTGGTTCTCAGTGAAGAGCCAGTAGGGGACAGATGCAGCATCAGGCCGATGCTGCATCCACCTAGGTAAGAATGGATCTCCAAAAAACAAAACAAAACCCATACTTCTCTTTTAATACTGCATTTAGTCTGGTGCCCCCTTGTGTTTTCCTTTTGTATTTTCACAGAATCTCTGCTTCACTGCCTCTACAGTAATACCTCGGATTGCGAGTAACGCGTTTAATGAGCGTTTCACAATATGAGCCATTATTTTAAAAAAAATCCTGACTCGGTTTGCGAGTGTTGTCTCGCAAAACGAGCAGGATTCAAACCTCTGCGGTGTGCAGTACCGCATTTGGCCAGAGGAGTGGGGGTGCCGGTGACACTCGGAGCAGCTCAAATGCACTCGGAAATACTTGGAAACACTCCGTTCCCGAGGCTTTCCGAGTGGCTCTGCATGGTCTCCAAGTATTTCCTAGTCTCTCCGGTGCCCACCACCTCTGGCCACATGCGGTATTACATATAATAATAGAAGTCAATGTGGAACGAATTATCTTCGTTTCCATTGACTGCTATGGGGAAAATCGCTTTGATATGCGAGTGCTTTGGATTACAAGCATTCTCCTGGAACGGATTATGCTCATAATCCAAGGTTCCACTGTATTGTTATTGAGCCATCTTCATATGGCACTTAGAATTTATGGACTTTTAGCGTACAATATTTATTAGATATATTACTTAAGAGTCTCTTGCATTTCTCCAGCACCATTTGTATATAACTTTGTCAAGAATAATGTAGCATTTATAAACGCTGCACCTCTGATTAAACTTGACTACAACTCTCAGAACTGCTGTATCTGTACCTGTATTTTTCTGTAGTGCATCTTTAATAGTGATGAAGTTCTTCAGAGATTTGGACATTTTGCAGCCAGCGATGGTCAGGTGACCCGTATGGAGGAAGTAGCGCACCCAATGGTCATTGTCGAAATACGCCTGTGACACATAAAAAGGCAGATTTAGACAAACAGTGAAGGTGTAGAACAAAACAGAGCTTGGTAATATTGTCCTGATCTTTCCATACCTCTGACTGAGCCAGCTCATTGTCATGATGGGGGAAGCGTAGATCGAACCCTCCTCCATGAATGTCCATGGATTCTCCCAAGATGGAGCCCGCCATTGCTGAACACTCAATGTGCCACCCAGGGCGACCCTTACAAAACAAGTGGAGAACAGGTGCAGATTTAAAATCACAAGATATTCAGTAATTTACGTAATAATGTGTACAATTTTTAAAATAAATATATGTTATGTTAACATTATTACACATATTCAATTTCAAGCAATTTCTATATTAAAGAGGCAGATGAAGAGTAACAAGAGTTGTCTACTTTAAAAATAGAATTTAAAATTGCTGTTCAGAAAAAAAAGAAAAAGGCGAACACAGAAACATCCTGACTTCTGGCTATGAAAGGGTTACGAGTATTTCATTTTTGAACAAGGTTGCACACAATAGGCACAGGTCTTTTTCAAAGTAATCCGCTATTCAACAATGTAAAAAAAAGAAAACGCTGATGCAAGAATAGGCTGAGGCGGCATTTCACACACTACAAAGGCTACCCAACATTCACAGGGGAGATGTAAAGAGCACCAGTCACCAATAGGCCTCTATATTATCTAAACCTCACCTATGTATGGTAAGAAAAGCAATGGGTGATAGAAATTAGACATCTGCACTCACTCATATGTAGTGATCGAATAAAGTAAACCAAGTAGCCAGGAAGCAATCAGACATAAAACAATGTATATAACTGACTTACCAGTTGCTGCTTTGCTTTCATCCCTTTGTTATTAGTGAGCGCAGACGTCTCACTTATATTTTTTAATGGAGTGTCTAATCAGGTTTGCCTGAAAAACTGACAGCATAGGTGTGCATATGTGTCGGTTGTGCCAGGGCACACCCTAATCTTCCTGTGCACATTAGCATTATCACCCTGTCCCGACCTATGTCCTAGGAATGAAGCACTGGGGACAGCTGCAATACTGTATGGTGCCAGACATGCAGAGCGGCAGCGGGGTGCCGGACACTGGAACTCCGTGCTTCGGCATAGACCGGAGTAATGGCGCGCTACATGCAGAGTGGTAGTGGGTGCGTGGCAGCTGGAACCCTTTATATGTACCAGCACAGAAGGAAGCCTGCACCGTGGGTGGAGTTATCTTCACCCCAGTACAAGCAAAGTCCCGGCCAGGAGAGAGGGGCGTGGGGACCTGTGATCATGTACCGAAAGGTATCACAATGGGGGAGAGGGCTGTGATTGAGGAAAGGATTAACATTCATTGCCATTTCCACTAATGCAGGAGCGGGGGATGGAGGTTAACTTTCACTGCCACTGACCCCCCCCTGCACTGGAGGTCAGTGGCAGTGAAATTTAACCCCCCTCCCCACCCACTTTTTGCTGTGGAGCGCCACAGGTCACCATTTCCTTGGTAGGGGCCCCAGAGCATTACTTTGCCCAGGGGCCCGTGATGCTATTAAGACAGCCCTGGCTCTGTGTGCCGGCGGGGAGACGGGAAAGATCTCCCACTGGGGAGAGAAGTATGGAAGCATGTGTATGTATATATGTGTGCGTCTATATATATGTGTGTATATATGTATATATATACACACACGTGTGTTTGTGTATACGTGTCTCCCTCATGTATGTTTGAGCTATGGGGTGCACACTCTAATGCAAAAGGCTGCCCACATCAATGACTGACAGGCAGACCTGATAAGACCCTCCATTCACCCCTATG
>JBBDGP010004859.1:0-35000 GCA_037952835.1 Lithobates septentrionalis | reverse complement strand
AGCGAGCAGAGAGAGCAAGCGAGGAGAGAGAGAGAGCGAGCGAGGAGAGAGAGAGAGCGAGCGAGCAGAGAGAGCGAGCGAGCAGAGAGAGAGAGCGAGCAGAGAGAGCGAGCGAGGAGAGAGAGCGAGCGAGGAGAGAGAGCGAGCGAGGAGAGAGAGCGAGCGAGGAGAGAGAGCGAGCGAGCAGAGAGAGAGGAGAGAGAGAGCGAGCGAGGAGAGAGAGCGAGCAGAGAGAGAGGAGAGAGAGCGAGCGAGCGAGCGAGCGAGAGAGAGAGAGAGAGAGGCAAGAGATGAAAAAGGAAGAGAAGCAGTGAGAAAAAAAAGAAAACAAAGATAAAAATAGAAAGTCACACTACGGCACGATCAGTAGGCAGACAGGAATAGGGATGGGAGTAGAAGGAAAGCTTACCCATATTGATTATTCACAATCCTCTGCACAAATTCTACAATTTCTGGCACATATTCACTAACTCGTGTGAGAACATCTGCCGGTTGAACCTGACAAAAAAAAAAAAGGAAAATCATAGAATATTTTAAATAGCTTTAAAAGCAACAGCTTTATGTTCAATTTGCACTTAAATGTAAAACCCCTAAAATACTATAAAATGTCTTATTCCAGCACAATCATAACAAGTCTAAAAAGTGGCAGCTGCAGGGGAGAGGAGGGAGTGCCGACTGGGACATGGAAGCCTGTGGCTGATATCACCGCTCCCAGATTTCCCAGACGGCTGACACAGGGGATTATGTTCCCGGACAGGAGAGGGATGAAAATAGGTAAGTACACACATCTTTTTTTACGCAAGTTAGTGAGCATTCTTGTCCCTAAAGTGAACCTGTGCATTGGCCATGAGGGGCAAAGCAATAGGTTTATGTTTAGAGCATACATATCATCCCTCATTCCTTCACATCAGCCACTGGAAGTAAAAGGACAGTACTGTGTAAGCTACAAATCAGCCAGGGCTGTCACAAGGAGTGAGTCCCACGCTCTACACCCAGAAAAACTGAGAATTTCCTTTAGCTACCAGTATGAATGGGGGGGCGAAGAAAAGGTACATACATGCTACAGGGGAGGAGGGATTAAAGCAAACCCGCTGCTTTGCCCTGAACAGTTAAAACCCAGATTTGCTTGAAGAACTCCGAGTATGCCCAGACATGCAGCCCACCATCCGCCAGACTAATATTTCTCAATAGCCCTTTCCAGAGAAGTAGTACTTGATGTGATTGTAGCCGTATTAGTGCAATTGTGACAGAGAAAATTGAGTACTGTCCGTGATACTTTTTTTATTTGCACTAACATACAATTTTTCAGGACAAGCTTTCGGGGTATGTCCCCTTCTTCAAGGTCCAAGCAGTACTGATTCACAATATTTTAAGCAGAATGTAAAAAACAAAACAAAAAAAAAAACACATCTCTGAGGGAAAGGAGAGAGAGAAAAAAAAAAAAGAGAGAAAAACAAACACATACAAATCAATGGTAATAAAGATAGCAGCAGAGTTAGGTGTCCGTTTATGAAGCAGTGATCAGCGGTGATCCTGAGGATCGCCGCTGATCACAGTCCATAAACAGTTTATGAAGCAGTGATAATCGGGGGAGAACATGTTTGAACTTGTTCTCCCGCCGATTATCTCTACACACGGAGAATCCTCATAGATGACACAGTAACGGCCAGTTTATGAAGCGGTGATCTCACCGCTTCACTGGCGATCTGAGTCAGAATTCACCCTCCCCGATTCACCAGCTCAGAGGTGGTGAATCGGGGAGTGAAGAGGAAATCTGGGGGGATCTGAGGGGGAAGGAGGAAGTTTTTTAACTTCCTTATGCCTCGTTCAGACCCCCCAACACTGTAAGCATGTCCCCCTGTCATATTTATGTGTATACATATATATATATATATACATATAATGTGTATATGTATATATATATCATGTGTGTGTATATACATGTATATATAATGTGTGTGTGTGTATACATATGTGTATAATGTAGGGGGACTCATTATTTTATTAACATTAATCCACGCCGTTGAGCGGTGATAATTTATCACTGCTTGATAAACTGACATCTGGTACTGTAATCTCGTAAAGTCTCACGAGATTCCAGTATCAGGGGCCGTTCTCCACTGTTTGAAGCATTTGTAGATCACTTCACTCCTCCAAAGGTGAAGCGATCTACACCGCTTCATAAACTGGCACACAGAGGAGAAAAATCTTCACTGTGAATGCCGGAGAACGAAGCAGTGAATAGATTTCACTGCTTCATAAACGGACACCTTAGTGAGATAAGACAGAGGGAGAGCCATAGAATGGAGGGGGGGGGGGGGTGATAGTCACAGAGGGGGTCGTAAGACTTTAGTATAATGGGTATGGAAACCAATATCTAAATTCAGGCCATTATTTTTTTGTGTCAAAAAGAATTATAATTCTTAGTTCAAACGGTAGTGAAAGACAGACAGTGACCAGGCTGTGTTTGAATATCAATGGTAACCCAATGGTCCTTTTTGACCAGTTATATATCTGTAGCTCCCATACAATATATTGATTTGCCCTCTGAGGCACACATTCTCACACATGTCTGGCTTAGGGCTGCCACCTCGTCCCTTTAAAACCGAACATTAATTAATTACACGGGTTCTGTGGCTGATTAAGGTGATAATTAAACTCACTTGGTGCCTTATTTGCATGAAATTAGCCTCAGAACCTGTGTAATTCATATGTGTTCGGGTTTACAGGGAGTTCGGAGCAGTTTTGTTCACCGGTTCAGGTGCAAATTTGGGTGCAAATTTTTACTTGAATTCGCACCTAAACCGGACCCAAAAATCGCACAGGACCCTTTATTAAAAACATACTGCGGCCACCCCAGACATGTGAACTGGCTCCATTGTAAGCCTGTCCGATTCACATGTTATGCAAATTGGATGCGGTTAAAAAACGCATTTGATTTGCATATATGTGAACTGATCCTTAAAGAGGGAGTCCACCTAAACCTCCAAAAAAAAAAAAAAAAAATTAAAAGCCAGCAGCTACAAGTACTGCAGCTGCTGACTTTTAATACATGGCCACTTACCTGTCCCAGGGTCCAGCGATGTCGGCAGGCGACGCCGAGAACCCGCTCGGTTCTCTGCAGCTGCTGCCGCCATCCTAGATAAGAGGGAATCAGGAAGTGAAGCGTTGCGGCTTCACTTCCCGGTTCCCTACTGCGCATGCGCGAGTCGCGCTGCGCATCGTAACTGGTCCCCGCTATCTCCTGGGAGCTGTGTGTTTCCCAGGAGACAGCGCGGAGGGACAGTAAGAGGCATAGACTCCCATGGGAGTCTATGCCGGAAGTGGGTGCAAATACCTGTCTTAGACAGGTATCTGCACCCCCCCCCCCCCCCTGAAAGGTGCCAAATGTGACACCGGAGGGTTCCGAAAAGCGGAAGTTCCATTTTTGTGTGGAACTCCGCTTTAATGTCAATGCTACTCTGGAAACATTGCAACTGTGCTAATAGGTCAGGAAAATCCTTTCAATTTACCATGAACGTAATTTACATCTCACTAGTTACATTTTGTACTCTGCAACCTATCACTATTATGCCCCGTACACACGGTCGGACTTTGTTCGGACATTCCGACAACAAAATCCTAAACTTGTCTTGCATACACACGGTCACACAAAGTTGTCGGAAAATCCGATCGTTCTAAACGCGGTGACGTAAAACACGTAGGTCGGGACTATAAACGGGGCAGTGGCCAATAGCTTTCATCTCTTTATTTATTCTGAGCATGCATGGCTCTTTGTCCGTCGGATTTGTGTACACACGATCGGAATTTCTAACAACGGATTTTGTTGTCGGAAAATTTTATATCCTGCTCTCAAACTTTGTGTGTCGGAAAATCCAATGTAAAAATGTGTGATGGAGCCTACACACGGTCGGAATTTCCGACAACAAGGTCCTATCACACATTTTCCGTCGGAAAATCCGACCAAGTGTACGGGGCATAAGGCTTCATGTACACGGGACGTTGTTTAACCTCTCCTAAACGATTTAACTTGACAGCTAGAATCCAATATTTAAAAACGTCCATTTGCATGACACGTTTAGCGGCGTTTTGACGCGTTTGCATTCAGGAGCCTTTTTCCAAAAAATAAAATACATTTTTATTTTTTTGTTAAAATGAAAAACGTCTGTAAACAAAACGCTGCTAAACGCGGGTTAACATGTTTAGTAGTGTTTACAAGCTGTTACAGGCATTTGGCGTTTCAAATGCCTCTGAACATCGGTCCTGAACCCATTTTTTTGCGTTCCAAAAAAAAGCTTCTAAACTCAACTGCCTAGAAACTACTATAAACGACCCTGTGTACATGTACTGATAAGATAACATAGAGGAGAGTTCAGGGGCAGTTAAAAAAATGCCCAACTGCTCCTAAACGTCCGTTTACCAGCAGCAGTGTACATGAGACCTAATTCACACCTGAGCGTTTTGTAGCTTGAAGCCCGAAGCTACAAAATGCTGGAGGGGAAAAAAAATCAATTATTCTCTATGGAGATGGTTCACATCTCTACTCCAAAACGCCTGAAGATCAAACAAGTTCTGGAACTTTTTTTTTTTGGGCAGAGTTGGGCGTTTTTCTGCTTTTTACATTGGTGACCTTTTGACCTGTACAAAATCGCAGCAAATACGCAGCAAAAAATGCGACAAAAATCGCAGCAAAATTGCGCGACTTTCTGCCTGAAAACGCTACGCTCAAGTGTACATGAGGCCTAAGAACTACAGAGGGCGGGGCTCATAGAACACACTAGTGTGCATTCTCCTGGGCTCAGGATCAGGGCCACTCAGCAAACAGCCAATCAGCCAGCAGCATATGAAGCCCAAGCTGTAAATTTGACCAGTAGGTAGACTGGGGGGATTGATTTACTAAAACTGGAGAGTGCAAAATCAGGTGCAGCTCTGCATGGTAACCAATCAGCTTCTAACTTCAGCTTACTCAATTAAGCTTTGGCAATAAAACCTGGAAGCTGATTGGTTACCATGCAGAGCTGCACCAGATTATGCACTCTCCAGTTTTAGTAAATCAAGCCCCCCCCCCCCCAGTCTACCTACTGATCAAATGTACAGCCTGGCCTTCATATGCTGCTGGCTGATTGGCTGTTTGCAGAGTGACCCTAAACCTGAGCCCAGGAGAATGCACACTACTGAACCAGATTTTCCACTCTTCAGTTTTAGGTAATCCTCCCCGGTGCCTCCAGAGTTAGTTTAAATAAAGGAAGTTCATATTTGACTCGAATATACATTTACAATCTCAATTTCCTGCAGTAATCAAGGGAGAAATACCAAATACCAGCATTTCCAATATAGCACAGTGATATGTCAGGAAATATCCTGACAAAAGGAACTTTACTCACATTCAGTGCCGCCATGTCTTGGTGGTATTCTCCTTCCCAGAATTTGGGCAGCTCAGAGAAAATGGAGTTGTCCGTCACTTCTGCTCCTTTTTGGGCATCCAGCCAATCAGAGAGCAAATCTGCTGATTCCTTCAGTAAAACCTACAATACATAGCAAAGGAAATGGCATTTATTACAAGAGTCCTACAGAAATATATATACACAGATCACTCCTTGGAGACTAATAAGGATTAATTAATGGACTACTAAACAAGAAATGTCTTTTTTTTTTAACACAGCACTCCTATCAATCATCCAGCTCACATCCTGTTATGTTTACTTCTGACAGCGAGGTGAGTGGGGGGGGGGGGGGTTATGAAGCAAATTAGTGACAATTGGAGCAAATCTGGTGGCCTTTAGACATTTAAAGGAGCACCTGTCATTTCAGATACATCATGGCAGGGCCTGTTAGCGGGCATCCACTCACCTGCTGCCGCCACGTCCCTCACCTTGTTGTGTCACTGCCGCATCACCAGCCGTCCCATTAAAGCGGAGTTCCACCCAAAAGTGGAACTTCCGCTCATCAGATTCCTCCCCCCCTCCGGTGTCACAATTGGCACCTTTCAGGGGGGAGGGGGGTGCAGATACCTGTATAATATAGGTATCTGCACCCACTTCCGGGAATAGACTCCCACGGGAGTCACGCCCCCTCCCGCACTCCCCCGCTGTCTCCTGGGAAAGACACAGGTCCCAGGAGATAGCGGGGACCATTGAGAACGCGCAGCGCGACTCGTGCATGCGCAGTAGGGAATCGGGAAGTGAAGCCGCAACGCTTCACTTCCTGACTCCCTCACTGAGAATGGCGGCGGCAGCACCCGAGGACCGAGGGGCGGTTCGGTCTCGGGTGCCGACATCAGCCAGGCGCCCACAGTTACAATGCCGGCGCCGCCAAGCGGAGGGGGAGACGAGCGGCGCTTCGATCCCCCGCATTGCTAGACCCTGGGACGATTATTAAAAAAATTTTACAAAAAAAAAATTTTGCCGGACTCCCGCTTTAAAGTGAATGGGACTGTCGGTGAGTCAACAGCGGGTCAGAGGAGGAGCCACTGCGGGACAGAGATGACAGTTAAAATAATGATTTAAATTGAGTTGATTTAAATCAAGCCTTTTTACTAGTGATTTAAATCTACCCCGATTCTGTTGCAGTGCTACTTAAAGTGGAGTACCACCCACTTTTACAACTCTTCAGCATCCCTGACTAAACTGTGCACTGTAAACAAATTGGATATTTTTTTTTCTCAGCACCTACTGTATATCTGCTGTATTCATTTTTCACTTCCTCCTCCCTGGCCGCGGGCCAATGGCATCATTTCCTGTTTGCAATGCCTTCTGGGAAGGGGCGGCAACTTCCCCTGACACTGCCGTTGCTATGGAAACCTGACCTGAAACCTATTACACTGCTTATGCTGCACTGAGCATGTGCGAGATCTGCAAGGATGAGATCCAGGAAGAAATACAGTCTGGCTTCAGATGCCCACACTTAAGATGGCCACGGCCTGCTGTAAGTTTATAAAATAACAAACTACTGCTGTAAACTAACAAAACAGACCTTAGTTTACAGACTAACTTTACTAGAATACATTAAGCTTGTCTATTATAGGGGTATTTTTATTTAAAAAGTATAATTTCGGCCGGAACACCACTTTAAGAGCAGCAGAGAAGATTTTTTTAACTGCTTGCCGACCGCACCACTTAGTTATATGACAGCAAACGGCTCTTCTGTGTCAGATCACGTAAAAGGTTTGTGATCCGGCACTTTAGGGTAGGGGGCTGTGCTGCGATTTGACACCGCACAAGCCAATCAGAAGGTGCTAGCCAATGGATGTTCGCCAGCACCTGATTATCGGCGAGGATAGACACAGAACAGAGCTCTGCTCATGTAAACAAAACAGAGCTCTGTTCTGTCAGCAGGGATGTGATGGATTTTCTATCCCTGCTAAGCAGAAATAAAATCCATCAGACACCTTAGTAAAAACACACAGTACAAACACGGATTGCGCACACATTTAGACCCCTTTCACACTGGGGCAGCCGGTCAGTTAGCGGTAAAGCGCCAATATTTTTAGCGGCGCTTTACCGTCGTTTTAGTGGCGCTTTTCGGCCGCTGACAGGGAACCAATGGGCAGGGGTAGTATAGGAGTTCTGTATACAGCGCTCCTACACCACCCCAAAGATGCTGCTTGTAGGACTTTTTTCCCGTCCCGCAAGCGCACCGCCCCAGTGTGAAAGCACTTGGGATTCCCCACTGGGGAGGCATGGGAGTCAGTTTTTGGCTCTTTACAGACGCTATTTTTAGCACTAAAACACCTCAGTGTGAAAGGGGTCTTAACCCTTTGATCGCCCTAGATGTTTAAACCCTTCCCAGTCAGGGTCATTAGTACAGTGACAGTGCATATTTTTAAGCACTGATCACTGTATTAGTGTCACTGGTTCCCACAAAGTGTAAAAAGTATCAGTCAGCCGCAATATCACAGTCCCGCTATAAGTTGCTGAATGCCACCATTACTAGTATTAAAAAAAAAAAATTAATAAAAAAAAAAAAAAAAAAAAAAAAAATCCAGTATATACACCATAGTTTGTAGACGTTATAACTTTGGTGCAAACCTATCAATATTCGCATATTGGGATTTTTAAAAAATTTTTTTACAAAAAATACGTAGCAGAACACATATTGGCCTAAATTTATGAAGAAATTTGATTTTATTTTTTGAAACTTTGGAAATGTTTTATAGCAGAAAGTAAAAAATATTGATTTTTAAAAAAAAAAATTGGTCTATGTAGCGTACATCAAGTCAGTCGCCTTTTCAGTCACTTGGTTTTTATTGCACATATTATAAAATCATAACTTTAATATTTACCACTAGCAGACATTTCTCTGACTGGATGAGGAAGAGAGCGTGATGTCACCTCCCCATCTGAGGTTATCCCTCAGTGTTCCCCATGTTACATAAGCTATCCACCGTTCTATATATTGCCTACTAAAACCAATCGCATGTCGTTTACTTCTCCACAGTTTGCCATAAGCATCCCACACTTTTGGAAATTTTCCAGCTACTGAGAATTTGTACAACTTGAAGGTATCTCTTTTGTTGCTATTTTTCTGTTTTCTTTTGGTTGCTGTTGGATATTTCAGCATATGCTTTTTAATGTAATACGTTGTAATATGTTTTTGTAAGACTTCTGATTTTAATTGGAATATATCTCATTTCAGATAGTGAGATTCGTTCTCTTTTTTTTGTTACGTCTCTGTTACCCTGAAAAATCTATATTTAAGATTTTTCATATCACCTTGATCGTGTCCTGAAGAAGCCTAACGGCGAAACGCGTAGACGCACAAGGGCTCATTGTACAAACTGTATCACTTTCATGTTTTTTTATCTTTTCTGTACACTGTGTTTATACAATGAACTTTCTTCAATAAATATTATGAATATCATTTTTGTTATTTCTGCATTGTTTCTATGCCTTTAAAGTTCGACCTTTGGTTACTTTATCAGTACCCTTTCCTATTTCACCTCCCCGCCTCATCCAATCAGAGAACGCTTGGGATTTATTGAGATAATGCAAAGCATTCTCCAAACATTGCCTGTCCTGGGTGGACAACCTCCATGTTCACAATGCAGCCAGGCAGCTGTTCAGTATGGGAGATCACTGTAATAGCAGTGTCTACTACAATGATTTCCAGCTCCTAGAGCAGGGGTCTCAAACTGGTGGCCTTCCAGCTGTTGTAGAACTATAATTCCCATGAGGCATTGCAAGACTGACATTTACAAGCATGACTCCCATAGGCAGAGGCATGATGGGACTTGTAGTTCTGCAACAGCTGGAGGGCCGCCAGTTTGAGACCCCTGATTTAGAGGGATCAGCCAGGTATGGATAATGCCTAGTTACATTGGCCCAAGCTGGAGCAATGGAACCATGTAGAACATGCCATACCTGGAATTCTTCAGCTACAATTCGCACTAAATTTGCAACGCAGCAGTGTGAACCGAGCCGTAAATATGTAAGCTTTCAAGATAAATCAGATCCCTGCAACAGGCTTTTTATATTTCTACACTAGCAAATAAAAAAAAAAAGCACAAGCAGTTTTTTTTTTATGTCTGTCAGTATTATATACAGTACACATGTAATGTATCTGAAAGCGGCAGATATGGCGATGGAAGTAAGATGCCCAGGAAGAAAGTGCAAAATCCTCTGTGCATGGTGAGAGCAGTAACCTGTATGGAGCACTGTGCAGACATGTCATAGGACAAGACTCACCTGTGCAGAACTCTGAATATCCTCCGGACAGGCCGATTTACTGATCGATTCTTCCAGAGGATGGATGGCAGCTGTCACTGCTTTCTGGATCTTCTCCAGCATCTGCTTCTTGTCCGGGTCAGTCGTCTCACTCAGCTTTTGCACAAATGGCTGCGGTGACACAATGATACAGCAAAGAAACATCATCTCTGTGCCTTGTTTGGTGCTACATGAAAATATGTTTGAAAAATATAATCGAGGACTATAAAAAGAACTCCAGGTAACTAGATTAATGGCCCGTACACACGATCCGAATATCGTACGACCGATCGTATGACCGTTCTCGCTTAATAGTCGCAAGTAGAGATTGAATAGCTAAGGGTCCTTTCACACTGGGGCGGGGGCGTTGTCGGCGGTAAAGCGCCGCTATTGTAAGCGGCGCTTTACCGTCGGTATGCGGCCGCTAGCGGGGGCGGTTTTACCCCCCTGCTAGTGGCCGAGAAAGGGTTAAAACCACCGCAAAGCGCCTCTGCAGAGGCGCTTTGCCGGCGGTATAGCCGCGCCGTCCCATTGATTTCAATGGGCAGGAGCGGTATACACTCCGCTCCTTCACCGCTCCGAAGATGCTGCTGGCAGGACTTTTTTTACCGTCCTGCTAGCGCACCGCTCCAGTGTGAAAGCCCTGGGGGCTTTCACACTGGAATTAAAGCAGCGGCACTTTCGGGTCGGTTTGCAGGCGCTATTATTAGCGCAATAGCGCCTGCAAACCGCCCCAGTGTGAAAGGACCCTAAATAAAGTCACGAAAATTCTCGTACGACAGACAAAAAAAAAAAAAAACGGAAGTGATGTCATGTGTTGTAATGTATTTGTATTGTATTTTCGGACGACAACTATACTGACTGAATGAAAATCGTACGATCTTGAATTGTACGAGGAACATTTTCGTGTATGTCCGATCGAATAATGAACGGTCGTGATCGGCTGTCGAAAGTAGTGTACACACACGATTCGAATATCGTACGATCCTTCCTCGGATGACGTTTTCATACGATATTCGGATCGTGTGTACAGGCCATTAGGGCTAGTAATCGTTCTTTAAATTAAATACAAACCAAAAATGAAAACCTACCAATTAGAAGAATGTGTCTATAAAATCTGGATATGTCATTGTTAGTCTTTCAAGTATTTACCAAGACAAAACTGATTTAGTTTTGGATAAAATGGTTAAAACTCTCTGGGCTTCTTACTGCTATCCAGAGTTCTGTTTTGTTTTTTTTTTAATTAATTTTTAATTATTTTTTAAATTTTATTAGAATTCAGCTTAATGCCCCGTACACACGATTGGAAATTCCCCCAGCAAAAGTCCGATGAGAGCTTTTGGTCGGAAATTCCGACCGTGTGTATGCTCCATCGGACTTTTGCTGGCGGAATTCCCGCCAGCAAAAGATTGAGAGCAGGTTCTCCATTTTCCGATCGGAAATTGCGATCATCTGTACAAATTCCGATGCGCAAAAATTCCTACGCATGCTCGGAAACAATTCGACGCATGCTCGGAAGCACCGAACTTCATTTTCTCGGCTCGTCGTAGTGTTGTACGTCACCGCGTTCTTGACGGTCGAAGGTTCAGAGAACTTTTGTGTGACCGTGTGTATGCAAGGCAAGCTTGAGCGGAATTCCGTCGGAAAAACCATCCAAGTTTTTCCCGACTGAAAATCCGCTTGCGTGTACGGGGCCTAACAGTCAACTAAGGACAAAGACATATGTCCATATATAACATTTACATAATATCCAAAACTCTATATACACATATCAAAATATTCTATTCAAAAATAAAATAACAAGAGAAAAAAAAAAAAAAAGGGTAAAAATCACTCCCCCTCTTAACATACAATATATTATAAAAGTTGAATTCTGGGGTTTCTGACTGCATTAGGCAGCCTGTAGCAGACTGCCATAAAGGATAAGTTCACCTTTCCTGAAAAAATAATAAAAGCAAATATTTTTGCAGAGAAAAAAACATGTGCATTTTTTTTTTTTCTGCAGGAGCCTGGAAGATATTGCATCTGTGATCAGTGTATCAGGGGTGCAATACCAGGCTTCAACAGACAGCCCATTTGAAGATATGGGCAGAAAGCTGCAGGGCTTGTGAATGAACTACAAGAGCGCTCATCAGCACCTCACAGTCCATTCAGGACTACAAGCTGTCAGCCACAGTGGCTGAATGAAACCGTGAATTAATGATGCCTCTGTGTTAGCAGAGCCCCGCACGGCTGCGCTATTTTCAAAAAGTGACAGTGGGTGTGGGGAAAAAATTCCCGGCCCGCTGTTACGCTGAGAGGTGCGAACTTGGCCTTAAAGCAAATTCTTCTTACTGCACGGAGGAAAATCTTTGCCTAGGAACAATCCTGAGGTCTGACTTCACGCCCTTCTATATTGGAATGTTTACAGTTTAGTTTCCTATCAACCTCCCTAATGGGGCCCCTTCCTACCCCAGGCCTCACAGGAGCCGTGTGGTCTGGCTATTGTTATGCCAATGAATTTGGGCAACTGACTTATACATGGGCATTACTGTTGTTCATGGTTCCATTCATACAAGATAAAGTCCATGCTCCCTGACATGAGAAATTCGCTGAAAGGATGTCTGAGACAAGCAGTCTAAGAAAAGGCTGCAATACTGCAGGCAAGAGCAATTTGCGTGTTCCTATCTCCAGCGATTTTTGAAGTTTGAGCTGCTACACTGCATCACATATACACTTTGAGAAGGTCATTTAAGTGATTTGTGTAGGAATGACCCATATTAGTTTGCAACCTCCCTCTGCTTCTTTATAAAAATTGCCTTTAACCACTTCCATACTGGGCATGTTCACCCCCTTCCTGCCCAGACCAATTTTCAGCTTTCAGCACTGTCACATTTTGAATGACAATTGCGCAGTCATGCAACACTGTACCCAAATTAAATTTTTATCATTTTGTTCACACAAATGCAGCTTTCTTTTGGGTGTACGGTATTTAATCACCAAAAGAAACTGGGTTTTTATTTTTTGCTAAACAAACAAAAAGAGACAGAACATTTTTAATTGTTTCGGTTATAAAATTTTGCAAATAAGTCATTTTTCTTCTTCGTTGATGTGAAATGATGAAGCGGAACTGATATGCCGCGTACACGCGACCGGACTTTACGGCGGACTTTGTCTGGCGTACTTTTCGACGGACTTTCCGAATGAACGGACTTGCCTACACACAATCAACCAAAGTCCAACGGATTCGTACGTGATGACGTACACCGGACTAAAACAAGGAAGTTGATAGCCAGTAGCCAATAGCTGCCCTAGCGTGGCTTTTTGTCCGTCGAACTAGCATACAGACGAGCGGACTTTTCGACCGGACTAGAGTTCGACGGATTGATTTAAAACATGTTTCAAATCTAATTCCATCAAACTTTTGAGAAAACAAAGTCCGCTGGAGCCCACACACGATCGAATTGTCCAACGAAATCCGGTACGCCGGTCCAAGTATGCCGTAAAGTCCGATCGTGTGTGCGCGGCATTAGACTTCACTGACGGGGCTGCACTGATCAAGGTGAACAATGTCCTGGACAGCCTTGCGTTCTCCTTTCCTCCCACAGACAAACCAGCACATCTGTTTACATGTGATCAGCTGTGATTGGACACAGCTGATCTCATGGTAAATGGTCACTGTGATTGGCCCTTTACCCCGATCTGTGATCAGCTGAGTCCGAAGAACATAGCGGTCACAGAGCGTGCCCATTGCGCACCGCAGGAGGAGTGGGTTCTGGGAGGACATCTACTGACACCTTCCCGGAACCGTCATTCGGCTATAGCGCGGTCGGCGAGTTTTTAATTACTCATTGTTGCATTATCACCAGGGCTGTAAAATCTTTGCAGCTGCTGGGGAAAAAGGGGGGGGGGGAATCAGTAGGGTGCCCTTTGTCAGTCCATGTTGATCTAGGCCAGTGATGGTGAACCTTGGCACCCCAGATGTTTTGTTACTACATTTCCCATGATGCTCAACTACACTGCATGAGCATCATGGAAAACGTAGTTCCAAAACATCTGGGGTGTCAAGGTTCGCCATCACTGATCTAGGCATACCCCCAGAACTATAAGTCTCCTTCCTAACCTACAAACAATGTGTGGACAGGCTTTTCTGATTCAAGGCTTTAGCTTTGTTTTGCTGGGAAAGAACTCAATGTATGTATGTGGAGAGGGACAAATAGGGATGAGGATAGGAGTTCTGTAGTCCAGCAGGGGAGAACTCAGAGAGGACTGACAACACAGCTTGGGATTTCAGTGCAGGAGAGGCAAGCATGGTCAGTCAACAACCGGGAGTCAGGAGCTTTGCTGGATATCTGGCAGCATCCCCAGGAATTTATTCTGTAATTTGCAGCATGTTTATAGGGATATGGGGAAATCTACATGTGATGCAGAGATGTTCTGCACATTTTGCCCCAGGTTGACACTGTAAACCAATAACCACACTAGAGGAAATATCAGCTGAGGTTCTGTGGCATTTGCCTTCAAGAGAAATGTATGTAGGGTGATAAATGCTGCACATAACCCCAGAAAAGCATCTGCAGAACACTTTGCACATACCACCAGGGCGGTCTTCACATCCTTCAGTAATGCATCCGGCTGAGGCTGGTTTTCTTTGTACTGCTGGAGCAAATAGTTCTGTCTGGCTCGTCTAATTATCTGCATATTAAAAAACATGGGCAGAAAACAAATGTATTTCACAGAATGACAAGTTCAAAAGAAAACAAAAAATAGATCATGTAATAATACATGTAAAATATACTATGGCCATTACTAAATCATTATTAAAAAACTGCAGTTAACATACCACGTAGACATAACAAAGGAAAAGCACATTTCTGCTCTAATGTCATCATGTCGGTCTGTGCAGTGTCTCCTCTTATGCCCCTGGTGTCAGTCTGTGCAGGGTCTCCTCTTATGCCCCTGGTGTCAGTCTGTGCAGGGTCTCCTCTTTGGGCCCCTGGTGTCACTCTGTGCGGTGTCTCCTCTTTGGGCCCCTGGTGTCAATCTGTGCAGTGTCTCCTCTTTGGGCCCCTGGTGTCAGTCTGTGCGGTGTCTCCTCTTTGGGCCCCTGCTGTCACTCTGTGCGGTGTCTCCTCTTTGGGCCCTTGGTGTCAATCTGTGCAGTGTCTCCTCTTTGGGCCCCTGGTGTCAGTCTGTGCGGTGTCTCCTCTTTGGGCCCCTGGTGTCAATCTGTGCAGTGTCTCCTCTTTGGGCCCCTGGTGTCATTCTGTGCAGTGTCTCCTCTTTGGGCCCCTGGTGTCATTCTGTGCAGTGTCTGCTCTTTAGGCCCCTGGTGTCAATTTGTGCATTGTCTCCTCTTTAGGCCCCTGATGTCAGTCTGTGCAGTATCTCTCTTCCCTATGATCAGTCTGTACCGTGTCTCCTCTTTGGGCCCCTGCTGTCACTCTGTGCGGTGTCTCCTCTTTGGGCCCTTGGTGTCATTCTGTGCAGTGTCTCCTCTTTGGGCCCCTGGTGTCATTCTGTGCAGTGTCTGCTCTTTAGGCCCCTGGTGTCAATTTGTGCATTGTCTCCTCTTTAGGCCCCTGATGTCAGTCTGTGCAGTATCTCTCTTCCCTATGATCAGTCTGTACCGTGTCTCCTCTTTGGGCCCCTGCTGTCACTCTGTGCGGTGTCTCCTCTTTGGGCCCTTGGTGTCAATCTGTGCAGTGTCTCCTCTTTGGGCCCCTGGTGTCAGTCTGTGCGGTGTCTCCTCTTTGGGCCCCTGGTGTCAATCTGTGCAGTGTCTCCTCTTTGGGCCCCTGGTGTCATTCTGTGCAGTGTCTCCTCTTTGGGCCCCTGGTGTCATTCTGTGCAGTGTCTGCTCTTTAGGCCCCTGGTGTCAATTTGTGCATTGTCTCCTCTTTAGGCCCCTGATGTCAGTCTGTGCAGTATCTCTCTTCCCTATGATCAGTCTGTACCGTGTCTCCTCTTTGGGCCCCTGGTGTCATTCTGTGCAGTGTCTCCTCTCTGGGCCCCTGGTATCATTCTGTGCAGTGTCTCCTCTTTGGGCCCCTGGTATCAGTCTGTGCAGTGTCTCCTCTTTGGGCCCCTGGTGTCATTCTTTGCAGTGTCTCCTCTTTGGGCCCCTGGTGTCACTCTGTGCAGTGTCTCCTCTTTGGGCCCCTGGTGTCAGTCTGTGCGGTGTCTCCTCTTTGGGCCCCTGGTGTCATTCTGTGCAGTGTCTCCTCTTTGGGCCCCTGGTGTCATTCTTTGCAGTGTCTCCTCTTTGGGCCCCTGGTGTCACTCTGTGCGGTGTCTCCTCTTTGGGCCCCTGGTGTCACTCTGTGCGGTGTCTCCTCTTTGGGCCCCTGGTGTCATGCTGTGCAGTGTCTACTCTTTGGGCCCCTGATGTCATTCTGTGCAGTGTCTCCTCTTTGGGCCCCTGGTATAATTCTGTGCAGTGTCTCCTCTTTGGGCCACTGGTATCATTCTGTGCAGTGTCTCCTCTTTGGGCCCCTGGTATCAGTCTGTGCAGTGTCTCCTCTTTGGGCCCCTGGTGTCATTCTTTGCAGTGTCTCCTCTTTGGGCCCCTGGTGTCACTCTGTGCAGTGTCTCCTCTTTGGGCCCCTGGTGTCAGTCTGTGCGGTGTCTCCTCTTTGGGCCCCTGGTGTCATTCTGTGCAGTGTCTCCTCTTTGGGCCCCTGGTGTCATTCTTTGCAGTGTCTCCTCTTTGGGCCCCTGGTGTCACTCTGTGCGGTGTCTCCTCTTTGGGCCCCTGGTGTCACTCTGTGCGGTGTCTCCTCTTTGGGCCCCTGGTGTCATGCTGTGCAGTGTCTACTCTTTGGGCCCCTGATGTCATTCTGTGCAGTGTCTCCTCTTTGGGCCCCTGGTATAATTCTGTGCAGTGTCTCCTCTTTGGGCCACTGGTATCAGTTTGTGCAGTGTCTCCTCTTTGGGCCCCTGGTATCAGTCTGTGCAGTGTCTCCTCTTTGGGCCCCTGGTGTCATTCTTTGCAGTGTCTCCTCTTTGGGCCCCTGGTGTCATTCTTTGCAGTGTCTCCTCTTTGGGCCCCTGGTGTCATTCTTTGCAGTGTCTCCTCTTTGGGCCCCTGGTGTCATTCTTTGCAGTGTCTCCTCTTTGGGCCCTTGGTGTCATGCTGTGCAGTGTCTCCTCTTTGGGCCCCTGGTGTCATGCTGTGCAGTGTCTCCTCTTTGGGCCCCTGGTATCAGTCTGTGCAGTGTCTCTTCTTTGGGCCCCTGGTGTCTGTGCAGTGTCTCCTCTTTGGGCCCCTTGTGTCATTCTGTTCAGTGTCTCCTCTTTGGGCCCCTGGTGTCATTCTTTGCAGTGTCTCCTCTTTGGGCCCCTGGTGTCATTCTGTGCAGTGTCTCCTCTTTGGGCCCCTGGTGTCATGCTGTGCAGTGTCTCCTCTTTGGGCCCCTGGTATCAGTCTGTGCAGTGTCTCCTCTTTGGGCCCCTTGTGTCATTCTGTTCAGTGTCTCCTCTTTGGGTCCTGGTGCCAGTCTGTACAGTGTCTCCTCTTTGGGCCCCTGGTATCAGTCTGTGGAGTATCTCCTCTTTGGGCCCTGGTGTCAGTCTCTGCAGTGTCTCCTCTCTTGCTCCTGATGTCAACCTGTGCCGCAACTCTTTCCTGCGCCCTTTTAAATAAATCTGTGTGCTACACTCCTCCGGGAGTACAGCAGCTATCTTACTTCTGTGAAGATGAACACATTCTTACTAAAGCAGGCCATATAATATGCAATTTCCATGGGTGGAAGGAAAGGAAATTACTCAATTCCCCCATCAACGCAGTCATTGTTAACGGGAGAATCCCTCCCACAGAGCTATGGTGTTCTGTCTGCCTTCCCTGCCAGCATAACACAATGGTCCCTGCTGGCGGCTATAGCTGCCGGCAGGGATCATATGCAAAAAATTTGACAGGCTGGTTGTACTGAAGTCGATCGATGGATCGACTTCAGCACAACCAGCCTGCCCATAGATGAATTAAATCTCAGCCAGTCCCTGCTGAGCCAGACGAGATTCGATCCATCTATGGCCGGCTTAAAAGAACAGGCCAGATTTATCCACGATTCTTTCATAGCACACTTCAGAAAATGCAGCCCGTTGTTCGTTCGAGGATATTGCCACTCCAGTGACAGATGCCTGATAATAGTGGGATCCCTGGGTTTTAATTACATTTTAGAATTTAAAACGGTTAATAATTATTTCTATAAACGCTTCATTTTACAATTGTTCCCCGACCGCCAGGTCATATAAATACATTTAGGCATGAGACAAATAAAGTACTCACCTTATCATCTATATCTGTGATATTCATGCAGTAAAAAACATCATATTTAAAATAGTCTTTTAAAACTCTTCGCAGGATATCAAAAGAAATATAGGATCTGAAAGAAAGGCCAAACCAAAGTGCATAAAAGACGATGCAGTGAATTCAGAGAGCAGAGGTCAAGTGACAGTCCAAAGTGAGAAGAGCGGTCCTATTTCCATTGCTAAGTGATGTGAACGTTGTATCATAATGTTGTAGTATCAGCTACGTACAGTGTGTGGCGCCGTGTTCTGCAGCACTATGGGTGACTTCCCATAGTTAGTTGGTATGAATACTTCTCACCTATTCAGGAGAGCTCTGTATTATTATCAATGCGTATAAGGCTTCCTCTGATTGGCTGAATGGTAAGTATAATTATGAGGGGGCAAAAAAAGGAAACCGGGAAGGCAAAATATAGGAAGATTAAACCTTAACCCTTATGAGTTCAACACTCGATCTAAACCATCACTTGAAGCCATGATGAAGGGGGGGAATGTATTGTGTTTCCCCCGAAGATAAGACCGGGTCTTTTATTAATTTTGGCTACAAAAAACACAATAGGGTTTATTTTCAGGGGATGTCTTATTTATTTATGTACAGAAAAGTTCCTGTGTCCCGTCAGCTCAGGAGTCAGCATTATGAAATTCTGTAATCCCAAAAATAAACCTTAGTTAAAGTCCTTGTAAGTTTATGTAGTCCGTCCTGTAAAAATATGATATAATGTATAGCGTATTTCCTTGTGCAACTTTATTGTGGAAAATACTTTATTTACAGCGCCGTTGGGTGCTCACGTGACCCGCCGGAGCTCCAAGCACTGCAAAGGAAGGGGCCCAGATCCCCGCTGACGTCAGCCGCTCCGAGCACTGCAGAGGAAGGGGCCCAGATCCCCGCTGACATCAGCCGCTCCGAGCACTGCAGAGGAAGGGGCCCAGATCCCCGCTGACATCAGCCTGCTCCGAGCACTGCAGAGGAAGGGGCCCAGATCCCCGCCGACGTCAGCCGCTCTGAGCACTGCGGAGGAAGGGGCCGAGAACCTCGCTGACGTCAGCCTGCTCCAATCACTGCAGAGAAGGGGCCGAGATCCCCGCTGACTTCAGCCGCTCTGAGCACTGCAAAGGAAGGGACTGCTGACATCAGCTGGAAAGAGAGGAGAAGAGCTCCGGCGGGTCACGTGAGCGCCCAACTGCACTGTACATAAGGTATTTTCCACAATAAAGTTACACAAGGAGACACACTGCACCTTATATAAACTCTTTATACAGAACGGATTACATGATTTTACAAGGCCTTTAACTATTGTCAGGGTAGGGCTTATATTGCAGTCATCCCAGAAAATCACGCTAGGTCTTTTTTTCGGGGTAGGGCTTATTTTCAGGAGGAAAACGGTAACAGCCCCTGAAACATGTTGGCTTGTTATCATTGAGCTTCTGTATGAAATCCATATTCTTGGATTCCTAAACCTTCGGTGTTGCAGTCACTTCTAAGGGAATGAGGCACAACATGCCTTCTAACAGCATGTGTCAGTGCATGTTTTTCAGGTTTCTGCCTCTGTTTGCAGGTGAGGATAACTGCAGATAGACCACAAACTATATAGAATTTTAGCAATCCTATAAGATTATAAAAATCATGTAAGTGGCTTAGATCCATACCTTGCATGTCCCATGTGTGAGGCGTCATATACAGTGGGTCCGCAGCAATACCATGTGACCTTTTTGCCATTTTGTGGAACAAACACTTCCTATGGGAGAAATAAAAGCAAATGTTCATTTTAACACCTCCCTTAAAGTGGTTGTAAACTCTGAAAAAACATACAAAAAAAACCTGCAAGACAAAAAGGCATAATGAGCTAGTATGCATCACTAGATCAAAGCCGGTGCAGTGGTCCCCGCACACCGATGTGACCGGCGACATGTCTCCCAGAGTTATTTCTGAGTTTGCGGGCTCCAGCGCAGGGATTGGCCGGAGCCTAGGAGTCCAAGAAATTCTTTATTTGCAGAGATTTCCTCTCACTTCCTGTTTGGCTATGGGACAGGAAGTGAAGGGAAATCTCCGCAATGGGACACAATTGGTGAAAAAAAAAAAAAAAAATCTGACAGCGGTTATAACCCTCCCTTGCTCTTCCCAAATTTAAAAAAAAAAAAAAAAAGTTTTGCCCATAGATCTACTTTAATCTTTGACAAAAAGAAACTGGAAGCTAGGGGGCGTGGTCTGCCGGCGAGCGTGATGGCCACTTAGACTAAGAGCTCCGTACACTGGGGAGAGCTCCGGAGCGATGGCAGCCCACATCCACAGAAAATCTGCAGCCATCCAGCCGCCTAACACACAGGACACCCTCCTGCATCATGCCCCGAAAGAGGAAAGAAGACAACTGGCCGAAAAAGCTGACAGCCTTCTTCCTCAGGGCATCGCCTAAGGTCAGTGCTGCCCAAAATTGTGCCGGCGTGGCCGCGGCTGCAGCGCGGCCCTCAAACGAATCTCCCTGATGATCTACAGGGAGAACAAGAGCCACAACTGCTGCCCCTATCTCCCGATCACTCGGCCAGAGGAAGCCCACATTCAGGGAGCCCTGCTAAGGCCCATATGAGGCTTGATGATCCCTCATCCCCAGAGCACAGTGCGGCCTGTCTATGTAATCCTCTCCAGTCAAACCAGGCCCTTCAATCCTCAGTAGCTGCCTTTCCTACCACAGGACAACCTGTACTAGACACGACTTTAAAAGGACATGCTCCTCTCACTCCAGACATCCCTGATGTCAGATCTGTCCTCCCTCATTACCAAATTCTCCTTAGACATTACCAATTTGGGAAACAGGGTCTCTTGTATAGAAGACACAATGGAGGAATGCACCACAACTGTGAATGATTTTGTGGACGCATATGATGAAGTGATAGATGAGCAGTCCTGGATCAAGGCTAAAATTGGCAGATTTGGAAGACCGCTCTCGCCGCAATAACCTGAATCAATACTACCTGCTGAGTTTCCAAAATATATGAATAACCTCATGCACGCTATCCTTGAAATCTCCATAGATCGCATACACAGAATTTCCAAACCGCCTCATCTAGCTGCCTCAGTACCCAGAGATGTGCTTATGAAATTAAATTTTTTCCGCGCTAAAGAAATGCTTCTGGCGGCTGCCAGGTCAGCTGGAACCCTTCCAGCACCATTCGTCAAAATATAGCTATATCCAGATCTCTCTAAATACACCTTGCAACGACGCAGACAACTAAGTCCCGTCACCAAGGCCATGCACAATCATACAATTCAATACAAATGGTGATACCCAGCAGCCCTGCTAATCACAAAAAATGGCGCCTATCATACTATATCCACCCTTACAGGAGGACTGAAACTCTCAGCCTTCCTTTGCCACAACGCAAATCTCCTTACAACTGTCGCAAACCAGCAGAAGAACCCTGAATGACACCTGCAACCTTTCAGATGTACACCTTTCTCTCCTGGGTTACTGACATATATATATCTTATAGATCTGTTTAACAATTGTTGACACTGACTGTTCTCCCCACATTGCAGATTCGATATCCTCAAGTTATTCGATCCACCATAGGTTATACCATAAATACCCCACCTTCAAATACTATCCAGCTCTTTTAAGTTGACTTTTCTTCTTTTTTTTTCCCCCTTTTGTCCTTCTTTCCATTTTTGTTGTACCTATACACAGTTTAGCTCGCCAGCAACACCATGAAGCTCCTCAGATATCTCATATCCGGATCCACTTCATCACAGCAGAAGAACCAGGAGCATGAACCGGAACACCTCTACCAGAACCAACTAACTGTAAGTCCCTTCATACTTAACACTGATCATTTCCACAAACTATGTCACTCAACATCCTATCTTTAAACACAAATGGACTCAACCATCCTGCCAAGCGCCACTCCCTATGGAAAACTGCCCAAGACACCAACTGTGACATTCTATGTGTCCAAGAGACTCACTTCTCATCCGCAACTCCTAAATGCGCCAACAAACGTTTCCCACACATCTTCCAGGCTTCCTTTTCTCCAAAAAAAGAGGAGTCCTAATTGCAGTCAAGGACACAGGGACCTTCCAGTCCCATCAGGTCACTCTAGACCCGAACGGTCGGTATATTATACTACAATGCACTATTAACAAGGTTACCTATACCCCGATAAACCTATATGCACCCAATGTCCACCAAATGCGCTTTCTCAAGCGCCTCATGCAATCCATCAAACCCATCCAAAGAGGCCATGTGATTATGTGTGGTGACTTCAACCTGGTACCAGATACTCACATGGACTTATCTACAATGTCCAAGAGACGTGAATCCCCTCTGAAAAAATTTCTACTTGACCAAGACATATTTGACATTTGGCGATGCCACCACGGGTCTGAGAAAGATTACCCATATTTTTCCCAACTTCATAAAACATATTCAAGAATTGATCTTTTTCTCGCAGATAAGTGGCTTCTTCAAAAGGCCACTTCCTTGACTATCCATACCATGTTGTGGTCGGACCACGTGCCCATCAGCATCTCAATTGCAGACTCCCCACCACAATCTAAAACCAATCTCTGGCGAGCAAACAATTTTCTACTGCAACAGCCAACATACTCTGCAGAGATCACCACTCTACTCTCTGAATTCTTCACTAACAACGTGGGCTCGGTACCCGACTACAGCATGGTATGGAATACACACAAGGTATTTTATAAGAGGTGTATTAATACAAATGAATTCTCCTATGAAAAAAGAAAGGACGCAGTGACTAAGACTACCTTCCGACTGCCATAGCAGACTTCGCAAAAAACAACAAATCAAGTCCACAGGCCATACATTCAGCTAAGCTTCTATCCCTAAGGCAAGAGCTTAGAACCCTTCTCTTGCACTCCTTTGAAAAAACACAGCGCAAATTGAAGGCTATGGCTTACTCCATCTCAAATAAGGCGGAGAAAGCTCTAGCTAGACGCCTAAGGGGATATCAAGCAAGAACCAAAATAGCCTACCTAATTCACCCTCACACAAAAGAAAAATTGCTAAATCCCCAAGACATTGCTGACGTCTTCAGTTCGTATTACAGTGACCTATACAACATTAAACTTGATGCCCTGACTCACCAACCCTCTATTGACGACATTGATGCCTTTCTAAACCATGTAAACCTCCCAACCCTAAATGAAACACAACTTGACACCCTGAAAGCACCTTTCACGACCTCAGAACTACAATCTGTCATCAAATCTCTCCCAACAGGGAAAGCCCCAGGTCCTGACGGACTGACTAGCGAATATTATAAGCAATTCTCTCCCGTACTCACTCAACATATGACTACCCTATATAATGAAGCAGCTTCCTTTTCTTCATTCCCTCGTGAAATGTTACAGGCAATGATAATCACCCTCCCAAAGCCAGGGAAAGAACAGACTACTCCCAAAAATTTAAGGCCAATCTCTTTACTAAATCTTTATTAAAAAATATACGCAAAAGCCATTGCCACCCGACTAAATAACATACTGCCCACCCTAATTCACCGCGATCAATCCGGTTTCACCATGGGTCGCCAAGCGCCTGACGCTACCAGAAGGCTTATAGATATTAATCACCACGCTGAGTCCAACGGAACGTTTTCTCTGCTTCTGTCTTTGGATGCAGAGAAGGCGTTCGACAGGAATCACTGGACTTATCTCCACAGAGTTCTTCTTAAATTCAGCTTCAAGGGAAACATTCTGCAAGCTGTCCTAGCCCTATACACAAAACCCTCAGCGAAAGTATACTCCTCTGAAATGCTATCCCAATTATTCCAAATAACAAACGGCACACGCCAGGGATGTCCATTATCGCCCCTGATCTTTAATCTACTAGCAGAACTACTAAGTGTAGCAGAACACTTCAGAACCAACCCCCACATCTCTGGCCTCACAATCAATAGATCCCAACATAAAATTAGTTTATTTGCCGACGATGTCATCCTAGTGGTCACCAACCCGACCTCTTCCCTAGCAGCAATTCAAGACAATCTCATGCGGTTCAGCAAGATATCCTACTACAAAATAAATGAAACCAAATCATTCATACTCAACCTAGGTATAGATGCTACGACTACACATCTACTACAATCTCAGGTCCCTTACATCTGGGCAAAAAAAGTATCTCATATCTAGGCATTCAGCTCACCAAATCAGCTAAACATCTTTTCACGTTTAACTATACAACGTTTACCAAAAAGCTGCAGGCTGACCTACAAAAACTAGCACAACACGAACTATCATGGTCAGGGAGACTAGCATCATTTAAAATGAATGACCTCCCACAATTGCTCTACCTTTTTAGAACAATACCCGTCCCGATACCTCAATCCTATTTTAAGTCCCTACAAACCATCCTAAAGAAGTTCATCTGGCAAGGTAAGAAACCCCGAAGTGCCCACTCGAAACTTATCAAACATAGATTAGCAGGAGGATCAGGATACATAGACTTCGCAGATTACTACCAAGCAACCATACGAACGCAAATATGAGAATGGTTTAGTCTTACCCCTAACACCCACAAATAGAATTCTCTTCATTCATTAGATCAGACATAAAAACTTGGGACTTTAGGGATCCCTTTGCATCAATATACCGACTGCTCTTTCCCCTACAATGAAAGCCTCAGCACGTGCATGGAAAACAATTACAGAAATAGCATTTCTTTGCAAACCATATCACCCCTCATCCCGATAGGAGTTCTCACACAACTAACACCAGACCTCTTGCTATCCCAGTGGACAAGCAAAGGTATCTTTCACATTCAAGACCTGTTCTCCAATACCAAATTAAAAACCTTCTCCCAATTGAGAAAAGAGTTTGCACTCCCGGCCTCTGAATATTTTACTCACCTACGGGTAACCCATTGCATATCCTCCCGACCCAAACCAATATACTCCTTACCTTCCACCATATGGTCCTTTTTAACCCACTCATCCCCTACACGAAAAGGTATCTCATTAATCTACAACACCTTACACCAGAAAAAGAACTTTATTAAACATACCTCACATCTACACTGGGAAACGGACTTGGGAGACTCCTTCACTGAGGAACAATGGCTAAAAGAATTCAAATCGATATACCAATCTACCTGTTGCTCAGCCCTATGGGAACTATCCCAAAAGATCTCTCAAAGTTGGTACCTAACTCCTACCAAAATAGACTCTTTTGGTTCCCAACCAACCGATTCCTGCTGGAGATGTCAAAGCAAGGGGAGACCTATTCCATATCTTATGGGCATGTCCTAACATACAGCCTTACTGGTCTACTATCTTCCAAATCTTAAGAATTGTCTCCAATTGCCACATCCCCTTCTCCCCTGCACTGGCGCTCATAAATCATATGCCCCGTACACACGGTCGGACTTTGTTCGGACATTCCGACAACAAAATCCTAGGATTTTTTCCGACGGATGTTGGCTCAAACTTGTCTTGCATACACACGGTCACACAAAGTTGTAGGAAAATCCGATCGTTCTGAACGCGGTGACGTAAATCACGTCCGTCGGGACTATAAACGGGGCAGTGGCCAATAGCTTTCATCTCTTTGTTTATTCTGAGCATGCGTGGATTTTGTTGTCGGAAAATTTTATATCCTGCTCTCAAACTTTGTGTGTCGGAAAATCCGATGGAAAATGTGTGATGGAGCCCACACACGGTCGGAATTTCCGACAACAAGGTCCTATCACACATTTTCCGGCGGAAAATCCGACCGTGTGTACGGCATAACAATAGAAGTCATCCCTACCCCCCTAAGAATAAATAATAACACACACCCTTTTAGCAACCAGACTCAGCATCACTCGCCTGTGGAAATCGGTCACAACCCCCACTATTGGGAACACCCTTGAAATGGCAAACACACACTGCAGTTACGAACTTATGATGGCCTCTAGCAGAGGAAACTATCACAAAACATTTTCCTCGTGGCAACCATGGCTACAATGGTCAGGCGCGGCAAAACACCTTCATCCAAAGAACACCTCCTGACATGACTCTAACACTGACAGTCCTGACAAACTTACCAACCGTCTGACTATCTCCAGTTAACTGATTTGAGGATTTCCCAAATAAATGTGTACCTAAAGACAGGGTGACACTGTAGGTACATCAGTAGCTCAAAGCTATTAAGAACATACCTACCCGGACTTACAATCTGACCCACAACTTGCTATTTCACATCCACAATCGTAACACCGGCTTGGGAATTTGTTCCCCACCCATTTCTGGAGGCTTTATTGCATACATGTATAACATTAGGTAGTATCTTGGTTGTATGTAGGGTAGAAAATATTAACTATATGCAAATATTTTTGCTTTATGGATTATATTACTTGTATTAATTGCTTCTATTTTTTGTAGATCACAAAAAAAAAAAAAATTTTTTACACTTTTATAGATAGTATATCTGTGTGCCTTGAAAGTCCATCTTTTAGTTGTCAAAGCTTCACAAGTATCTCCAGTTAACCCTGGCTACGACACAAAGGCCCTGCTCACGGGCCATATCATTAGAGAGCTAAACTTACAGAAAATTCTGTTTCACCCTTGACCTATCCCTACTATCATATACCTAACAGTCTTAAATAATTCCGTGTTCCCTCTGGAAACATCGGAGAAGGCTCCCGAGATGGTCACCAGCGCCTGTTTCGCCACAGTTTGCTCCCAAGGGGGTGACGGGACGGATGCGGTTACCTATACTCAACTATAATTTAAGAAGCGGAAGGGAAATACCCTTATATAAAACCAATCACTAAGACTATTAAAGTAAAGTTTAAACACATGTCACCTCACCCCCCCCCCCCCCTTTTGTTAGAGTGTGCATGTTTGGTTATTGTTAATGTCTCTGCTTATTTCTAGACAACTAAATGTACTACTGTTCATTTTATGGCAAACCCAGACTACATAACTGAACATTGTATATCACTATGTACAACTATTTGTTATCCAATACTTTTGTATTTCTTTGCAAAAATTCAACAAATATATGGTTTAAAAAAAAAAAAAAAGGAAACTAGAAGGCGATTGGTTTCTATGCAGAGCTGCACCAGATTTTGCACTGTCCAGTTTTAGTAAATCAACTCCAATGTGTACACAGTAAGAAGATCACTGCCACAGTGTGATTCTGGAGTGAGGAAACAGCATTACACTACAATTCTGGCCTTATAGCATCCTGGATAAACTCCTAAATATAGCTTGATTGTGAGACTCGGTTCACACAGGGGCGACTTGTCAGGCGACCTAGTCGCCTGACAAGTCGCCTCCCGTTCTGTACAATGGAACCGTTTTAATAGGAGCGACGCAAGTCGCTCCGACTTAGAAAAAGGTTCCTGTACTTCTTTTGGGGCGACTTGAGGCGACTTGCATAGACTTCTATACAGAAGTCGTTTTGCAAGTCGCCGTGGATGCCGTGTGCAGGTCACCTCGGTGAGGCGACCTGCAAGTCGTGCTGCCCCTAGTGTGAACCGACCCTGAGTGTAAAGAGTCAGACCACCCAAATCTTGTTTACTTCCCTTTTCTCACACGCTGTATTATGATCATTGAACCTATTACGTTTGTGTTTTACTGTATTATCTGTTTCAAAGATTGGTCCTCCTGAGGAAGCGGTAACACCGCGAAACTAGTCGAGACCCAGACCATTCTATATCTTGTAATAACAGATATTCCTTGGGGAAATCCCGAGCTTCAGTTTTTTCAATTTTAATAAGTATACTATGTATTTTTCTATATGTAATAAATCCTTTTTTTTTTTACATAAATTTGTATGTTGTTGTCAATCAGTACCGAGATAGTCCAGCTATTCATAGGGTGGGAACGTTATGGGGTCAACATCAGCCACTGTCCCCTTGTCCCCTCCTGTTTCTATACCCAAATCTTTGACAAAGATTTGTGAAAAATGTATCACATTTCCCTCCCATTTTTTTTCTTTGAACGTTTTTAAGAACACAAACACAGCATTTTGCACCTTATTCCGAGTTAGACTGTTGTACAGGCGCAGTTTGGGTTGCTCCGATGCGTCTGGGGGCGACCACGGAGGTTGTGTACGTCTCCCTTTGCCTGCAGAAAAAAAATAACTGCGTTAAATAAATGGCCACAGTGACTTCATTTGAAAAGTAAAATCTCCATTTGATATATGAGACACATAGGGGGGAGATTTATAAAAACCGGAGGGTGTAAAATCTGGTGCAGCTCTGGATAGTAACCAATCAGCTTCCAGGTTTTATTGTCAAAGCTTAGCTTAGGACAAGCTGAAGTTAGAAGCTGATTGGCTACCATGCTCAGCTGCCCCAGATTCTGAGTGCTTCAGATTTAGTAAATCTCCCACATAGTCTGATGGCCTAATGGACTGGATACAATTGAAGTGACTTTTTAGGTACATCTAAAAGAAGACTGAATAGAGTTTGTAATGTGTATGGCAAGAGTAAAACAAAGAACCCCCAAAAGCAGAACAAACTCCTGTTCTTTATGAAAGTTCCCTTTTTCTTTTACCAGGTTTCATTTACAGTGAGCCATCGCCCTGAGGAAGCAAGCCAGACACCCAAAAACGCATCAGCTGATTCTGTCAGCCACACAATTCGTTAAGTTTGAAAAGCGGACTTCTGGGTGTTGTGGTTTTTTTTTTAAGTTATGCCCCCCATTCTTCTTTGCTTGTGAGTATATTATGTATTTTTGTATCCCCTATTAAAGTGCTGGAGATAATGCACTAGGCCAGGGATATGCAATTAGCAGACCTCCAGCTATTGCAAAACTACAAGTCCCAGCATGCCTCTGGGTGTCATTCTTGTGGCTGTCAGAGTCTTGCAATGCCTAATGGGAATTGTAGTTCTGCAACAGCTGGAGGTCCGCTAATTGCATACCCCTGCACTAGGCTTTTGTGCCCTCTTGTTGTTTTGTTATCACTTATAGTGACGTTCAAATTAAGTTATAACATCCTTAAAGGTCCACCGTATTAAAATACATCTCTGAGGCTGTCAATCATAGGTTGTGTGCAGGAACTCCCTCCCCTGTCACCTATTTTTTTTTTCTTGGTGTCAAGGAAACTCTTCAGAAGTGACTCATTCAGATAGCAGAGGAACAAAGCATCAGGCAGAAATGACACTTAGTGCTCTGGATTGAGACTAATACACACTATAGGAGGGATATACTTTAGTCATATTTCATGTCTGAGGTTTACAACTACTTTAAACTATACAATTTAAAAAAAGAAAAGCTGAATGATTCCCCATATAATGATATCCCTTCCTGATTTGAGGGCATTCCTATTGTGGAGCTCAAGTTGAGCTCAGTTGTTACCGCCCCCTCTGTTGTGAGCGCCCCCCTTTTGTTTAGGCCTGTGTTATGTGTTCCAGATATTTTTGAAGGCACGTACCCTCTCCCTGCATAAGCAGTGACAGCACTGGTCTTGGCTGCATGCTTGCAGTGCTGTCAATCACAATTAGCTAGCGATTTGTCCTCTACTGGAGGAGTTGGGACAAGTTGTCAGCCATGCTATTTTTGCGTCCACGTCCCCATCAAAATGTGACAAAGCGCTACATCCACTTTGTCCCCTGGCGGTATGGAGGAACAGAATAAAAGCATGAGGAGACTTCTTCCTTAAACGTTCTGATCCAATCAAGAGAAAACATCCTCGTCATACAAGTGGATCCTAGACATCAACATTTTATATATTGTATCTACAACAATCACATCTAAGAAAGTCAGTAGTGTGTGCGTCCAGCTATACGAACCAAGTTACCCACACAGGCATGCCAACACACCGATTACCCACACAGGCATGCCAACACACCAATCACTCACACAGGCTTGCCAACACACCGATTACCCACACAGGCATGCCAACACACCAATCACTCACACAGGCTTGCCAACACACCGATTACCCACACAGGCATGCCAACACACCGATTACCCACACAGGCATGCCAACACTCGGATTACTCACATGAGTGTGCGTTTTTTGAGGTGCTCTGTGCTGTGGCATCAGACGAGATCGCCGCTATGTGTCTGTACCATCGAACCACGTGGAAGTAATGGTCCGGAGGGGGTTCTGCCAGCTGCCTGAACACATCTACGTCGGCCTGGGAGAAAGTGTAGCCCTGGATGTAACTACGGAAGGTGAGGTAGTCGTGTAACGCGGACAGCCGGGCCTTCTGGTCACTAATGTTCAGAATGGACTGGTAGCTCAGAGCTGTAAGAGAGTTACACGGCATTCAGTACACAGGCAAGAACCGCAACAGCAGGCCAAGTAACGTCAGCCATCCAATCATACCACCATGGGGTTAGGGTTGCCACCTGTCCAGGATTCACCCAGACAGTCCGGGTTTAGAATCACGCGTCCGGGTTTCAGTCTGACCGAAAACACATTATTCAGACTGGGCTGTGGCTTCCCAATTATCCGAGACACAAATCCAGTTGCCGTCTGGAAGCTGTGGGAGGCTGTTTGGGGGCAGACTCGACATCACTGGGGGCGGGGCGATGACAACAGCAAGAGTAGTTTGGTCACACCCACTGTTCGCTGCAGCATGCTACGTGCGCTGCATTACTACTCACCTTGGGGTACCCAAAGGTGTCCCAGGTCTTTTATAATCTTATAATGTAATTAGAGCTGCACAATTCTGGCCAAAATGAGAATCACGTTTTTTTTGCTTAGGATAAAAAGATCACAATTCTCGCAATGTAAAATCTTTCACATTATACAACAAAAAAAAAATGGCTAACTTTACTGGTTATTTATTTATTTTCTAATTTATTAAAGTAATTTTTTAAAAAAATTGCATTTGAAAGACCGCTGCGCAAATACAGTGTGACATAAAATATTGCCAACCATGCCAACAACCACCATTTTATTCTCTAGGGTGTCTTTTATATATATATATATATATATATATATATATATATATATATATATATATATATATATATATATATATATATATATATATATATATATATATATGCTTGGGGGTTCCAAGTAATTTTCTAGCAAAAAAAAAAATGATTTTAACTTGAAACCATCAAATGTCAGAAGAAAGTCTATTCCATTGACAAATTGTTACAATGTTTATACTTAAGTTCAACTGATAAAGAATGTTTTGATTCTTTGCAGACTGCCCAGTTTTTCTCTTCCTTTCTTTTGAGGGCTGTGGCTTCAGAAGAGCAGAGAGAATTCTTTGCATAGAAAGAATTGTGGAACAATATCTCGATAACGATTCTTGACGATTAATTGTGCAGCTCTTATAATGTATACTATGAAAAAAGAATTTCCCTGTGCCACTAAAGTGTTCGGGTTTGGCTTGAAGAAAAGGTGGCAACCCTACATGGGGAGATTCACTAAAACTGGAGCACACACAATTTCTTATGGGTACAGTCAGTGTTGCATGACCGCGTAATTGTCATTCAAAGTGTGACAGCGTTGAAAGCTGAAAATTGGCCTGGGCAGGAAGGGGGTAAAGTTTCCGGTATTGAAGTGGTTACATAGTGTAAGAATTACTATACATTTGTTCTGTTACTCAAAGCCTGCAAACAGCAATCAGTTGTACACCAGATCAATTACCAGCCGCCCACAGTACAGATTTCCCTAACAAGCCTATCGTATGCTCAACCAACCGAGGACCATAAACTCTGCCGACAAATTCCCACACCTTCCATATCGCCGATCTGATCAGTAAAGAGCGCAACGCAGGAAGAGCGCCATGTGTTATTATTGATATCCTGCCTCTCAATCGATATGCGTAGTGATTCCCTCTGCTCTACCATATGGATACCGAGCAATGAATGAGAGACAACACTTTTCATAGCTTGGAATTCTTCCACTTCTATTGTCCTGCCTGTTCTGTGGATTACATTGTATTCTGTGAACACAAGCTCACCGGAGAACCCCATCCTGAGCCCTCTCTCTTCTTGTAAGACCCTCTAAGTAAAGCCGCTTCAATCCCCCTTCCCCCACGTTCATTGTCACACACACACACACACACACACATGTCCTACTGCAAGCCAGATTTCAACTTTCAGCTAGTACATGGCAACTCAATATTAATGACAGATTTTAAAGAGGAAGCCCAACTAAAACAATTGTTTTGGAAGACAGGGAAGAATGCTGGAGATCAGTTCTAAAGTAGAATTCCGGCTTTCATTTGACTTATCCACTTGCCCGATGGGCACATTTACCCCCCTTCCTGCCCAGGCCAATTTTCAGCTCTCGGTGCTGTCGAACTTTCAATGACAATTGCGCGGTCATGCAACACTGTACCCATATGAAATCTTTATAGTTTGTTCACACAAATAGAACTTTCTTTTGGTGGTATTTAATCACCACTGGGGTTAATTTTTTTGCTAAACAAACAAAAAAGACCAAAAATTTTGAAAGAAAGAAAGAAAGAAAGAAAGAAAAAAAAGAAAGAAAGAAAAAAGAAAGAAAGAAAGAAAGAAAGAAAGAAAGAAAGAAAGAAAGAAAGAAAGAAAGAAAGAAAGAAAGAAAGAAAGAAAAAACTATTTCATAGTTTGTTATAAAATTTTGCAAACAGGTAATTTTTCTCCCTCACTGATGTGCGCTGACAAGGCTGCACCAAAGGGCGCTGACGAGGCTGCACCAATGGGCGCTGACGAGGCTGCACCAATGGGCGCTGACGAGGCTGCACCAATGGGCGCTGACGAGGCTGCACCAATGGGCGCTGACGAGGCTGCACCAATGGGCGCTGACGAGGCTGCACCAATGGGCGCTGACGAGGCTGCACCAATGGGCGCTGACGAGGCTGCACCAATGGGCGCTGACGAGGCTGCACCAATGGGCGCTGACGAGGCTGCACCAATGGACGCTGACGAAGCTGCCCTAATGTGCGCTGTAGAGGCTGCACCAATGGGCGCTGACGAGGCTGCACCAATGGGCGCTGACGAGGCTGCACCAATGGGCGCTGACGAGGCTGCACCAATGGGCGCTGACGAGGCTGCACCAATGGGCGCTGACGAGGCTGCACCAATGGGCGCTGACGAGGCTGCACCAATGGGCGCTGACGAGGCTGCACCAATGGGCGCTGACGCGCACTGATAGGGGACACTGATTGGCAACACTGGTGGGCACTGTAAGAACTGCACTGATAATCAGTGCCGATGTCCCTTTAAAAAAAAAAGCCAGTTATCGGCTCTCCTCTTCATGCTGTCAGAGGAAAGAAAGAAAGAAAGAAAGAAAGAAAGAAAGAAAGAAAGAAAGAAAGAAAGAAAAAAACTATTTCATAGTTTGTTATAAAATTTTGCAAACAGGTAATTTTTCTCCCTCACTGATGTGCGCTGACAAGGCTGCACCAAAGGGCGCTGACGAGGCTGCACCAATGGGCGCTGACGAGGCTGCACCAATGGGCGCTGACGAGGCTGCACCAATGGGCGCTGACGAGGCTGCACCAATGGGCGCTGACGAGGCTGCACCAATGGGCGCTGACGAGGCTGCACCAATGGGCGCTGATGCGCACTGATAGGGGACACTGATTGGCAACACTGGTGGGCACTGTAAGAACTGCACTGATAATCAGTGCCGATGTCCCTTTAAAAAAAAAGCCAGTTATCGGCTCTCCTCTTCTCTCTTCATGCTGTCAGAGTGAGGAAAGAAAAGCCAATAACGGGCTTGTGTTCACATCCTGTGATCAGCTGTCATTGGCTGAACAGTTATGACGTGGTAAAGGGCCGCTGTGATTGGCCCTTTACCCCAATCTGTAATCAGCTGAGTCCGAAGGACTTGGCGATCACATAGCTGGGTGTGCAGGCAGCGCAATCACAGCACTCCCTCCTGGCAAAGATGGCTACAGCATGGGCAGGAGGTAGTTAAAGTGGCTGTAAACCCTTTTTTTATACACCCAGTGAAGTGACTGGCCTCAGGTGATACACAGAGATAAAACAAATACCCCTACATAAGTTGTACCTGTTTATCTGCAGTCATCTCTTCTATACAACCAAAGTTCTGAATTTATACAGCTTGTCTGAGCCTTCAGAGAAAAATAGGGGGGTGAGAGAGAGCTGAAATTACACACTGTAGAACTCGGTGAGGAGATCTCCGAGAGCTGACTGGAGGGAAGGGACACACCCCCTTCACCCAGCATACAGGAACAGAGCTGAAGCTGTTTACAGCGCTCCCAACCCGCCCCAAAGATGCTGCTTGCAGGACTTTTTATAACATTCCGGAAGCGCACCGCCCCGATGTAAAAACACTCACTGCAAAGAATGGGAGGCAGTTTTCAGGTGCTTTTTAGAGGCTATTTCTAGCGATAAAACGCCTGAAAACTGCCTGTGTGAAAGGAGTCTTAATACCACCAAAAGAAAGATCTACTTGTGTGAAAAAAATGATAAAAATGTCATTTGTGTACAATGTTGTATGACCGCGCAACTGTAATTCAAAGTGCGACAGCGCTAAAAACTGGCCTGGGTCAGAAGGGGGTATAAATGCCCAGTAAGCAAGTGGTTAAAGCGGTTGTATCCCATGCTTGGACATTTTTACCTACAGGTAAGCCTATAATGAGGCCTATAATGAGGCTTATCTGTAGGTGAAATGAATATCTCATAAACCTACAGGGCTTAGTCCAGTGATGGAGAACCTTGGCACCCCAGATGTTTTGGAACTACATTTCCCATGATGCTCCACTACACTGCAGAGTGCATGAGAATCATGGGAAATGTAGTTTCAGAACATCTGGGGTGCCAAGGTTCGCCATCACTGGTTTAGGAGATATTCACCCCTGCATGCAGCCACTGACGTCAGCGGCGCATGCGCAGTGAAGGTCCGGGCGTATCGTGTCGGAACGGAGGACTCCCTCTCGCATGGGCGGAAGTGACGTCATCGCGGCTCCAGTCACTCACAACGCCGAAGCCAGCGACCCCGGAAGAAACAGCGAGGCAACATGTCCTTACCGCTGACTGGGTTGGGCTGCAGGAGCTTCATTCTAAAGTAATTATTTCATAATGTGCTAGTATGTGATGCATACTACCACATTATGCCATAGTCTTGCCTTTTTAAATTTTTTC